>JABUIW010000047.1:3758167-3853581 GCA_013363375.1 Menidia beryllina
ATATATATATATATATGTATGAGATATTGCCCAAATCTAGGGAATCAAATCTTTTCAAAGGAAACTTCAAGCTTTACAAACTCTCAAAGTCAGGGCCTGAGCTCTTATGCAAGTAACAATTGCACTGTTTGTAATCTATTGTAGCAAAATATGTGACTATGTTTATCCCTTTAAGATCAAATTAAAAAAAATATTGCATGTATGAACTGTACTGGGGCCTGAAGGCATTCTAATTTGTATGTTTAGCTACGTGGCAGCAATGTGTAACACCTTTTTACTGTCTGGTAAATTTCCAAGAGAAAAAACACAGTCAACCTTTTTGCTTAAAGATTATCATTTCAGCACTAAAAGGACATTTTGTTAAAGATGCCATCAAATTCTGCATGAATTTGTGCTCGAAAACCTACTTACAGCTTTTTGTATTTCACCCTGCAAGCAGTGCTTATTTGTGTTTGTTTGAGCCTCTGTGTTTCCAGTTTTTTTATCCTGTCCTGGAGGCAGACCATCACGTTTCAAAAAGAGAATCTGCTGTCAGCAGCACCTTCAATCAAAGGTATTAAAGAAAATCTGGCAATGGATGTTAGCACACGCGCATGGGATAATAAAGTACGTGACCACTGAAACAGACAAACTATCCAGTTCACTGAGTTTTTATTCTGTACCAGTTTTAGATGAAGAACACTTTTATCCTCCTTAGAAAATCTTGGCTCAACAGTCATGGGATCTAATGTTCTTGTCTAGAAGATAAACTTAAAGAGCTTTGTTTTTGGAGAACAAATTTGCAATGTCAGGTGCTTTCCTAGGGTTGTGAAGCGCACCGTTTTTAAAAACTTGGAAACACAGGGCAATGATTAAAAAATAGATAGAGACTAGACTATTTTTGTTGTTTATATCACCTATCATCGCTGCACGTGAGCAGAAAAGAATTGAACTTATTGACTCAAAAATATGTATTGGTTTTCAATTACCTGTCAAACATTCAGAGCATACACACAACCGCGTATACACACAGCCGTGCATACACACAGCCGCGCATACACACGGCCGCGCATACACACGTGTGAGAAAAGTGAGTCAGGCTGAGTCTTATGGCCAGGCGATGATGACGGACCATGTGGCATTTGTGGGCGGCTATTCCCTATGCAGCATGTGTGTTACATAATGGCACCTTGTGAGGCAACCTGTTTGTTTTCGTTTTCAGACAAGTCATTAAAGCTGCGTGTTAGGCTGAAAACTACAAATCGCTGCCCTTCCACATGATGCAACATTTACAGCTTTGACAGCAGTAACCACATTGCTGAAAACAAAACTGATTGTAAAGAACAAATCTGTTGGCTTACGCCAGTAACCTTGGGGCAGGTAAAGTCTGCTTGATAGCGGGTAAGTGAACAAACGCACATAGACAGTAAAGCTATATTTAAAAACCAAGTGTTTTGGAGATAAATAATCCGGAAAAACTATGGAAGATGCTACAATACTAATTTGAAATGGCATTAGATGTCTGCAATATCATGGCTGTCATCATTTAGGTCATCATTAAGCTCAAGATGAGTCCACATGTCTCCAATAACCTTGCACTTACACGTTTTCTCAGGTAAGCTCTTCAACAGTTAGATAGCATTCCTAAGGCAGAGATTAAGTTCCTTTCAATTTGAACAGGATGATTCTCTTCACTGCCTATGTTCACTGCGCTCTTCACATCAAAGGGATTGGCAGGCTTCTGAGCAAAGTTAATCAGTCCTTGTTAGTCTTTTGGAAGGCAGCTGCCCTACATCCAGCAATATAGATGTTCAGCAATTATCCCATTTCACTTTGCTGTGTTACTCTGCACTGAAATTAAAAGGGAACTAAGATTAATATGTCTGTTTTTGTGCCGTATCCTCCTCCGCCTGCTCATTTTAAAAGGCTGCTCATGAGTTTGGCTCATGTCAGTGTTACGAAGCCTCACTTCAATACCCGCACAACCAGCAGACTTTGTGAGCCTCTTGCTCAGCTGCCTAAGAGGAGAAAAAGGAACGGTAGAAATCTTGCCTCAAAGAAGCACTTTATAAAGAAGCATGAAATCAGGTCCAACTGTAATGCAAACTCAGATCATCAGTGTGACCAACCCTTAGAAAATACTCTTATATCAAGAGGGGATTGTGATCTAAAGTGATTCTAGAAAGCAAGTGAGATATTGTTAAATCGAATACATGTACCAGTCTTTACATGACAAATAAATTAACCCAAAATGTGAGGTTGGAATCCAGTCTCCAGTCTCTGAACAAATGAAAAACGCTTGAGCCAACAACATTTCCGTTCTTCCTCAGTTCACAATGAGTTTAGATTCAAACAAATTGGAAAAGCATGACAGGATTGGGGCATTCGATGCCAAAACATCACACACAAGCATCTTTGCAGTGTAAAGCAGTCAGCAGCATGTCGCCAAGACAAGCTGAGCAAAGCCAAGACCTAAGCCCACTATATTCTCGTGTCTTGAAGTGGCTTCGGAGGCCGACAGTTGATGTGAGAAACGAATCCTGTCGCTGAATAACTGCAGCAGCAGGGAACGCGTCACAAACATGATTATTCCCCCACAAAGTCATCCTCAAGCGACATTAACGTTGGCAGATGGGCTTGCTTATGAAATGCTACATAAACACTGGTGCTGCGAAAAGAGCCCCTAAATCAAGTGAAAGGCGTAGTTTCAACAGACATCCATGTTTCAATGGCTGTGACTGACAGATATGTGTAACTGGGGGATGTCATCTGAGTCCATAAACATCAGTTGTCTTCATTTCAAGGAAGAAAGTATAGCCTTTTAAAGTCTTTATACAGTACTTTTGTTCTCTAAATTATCTTGTTTTGAACATTGACTGATTGTGATCGCCAGTTTTATGAAATCTGACACATTTCATGCAGTTTCTGGATATATCTTTCACGTGTTCCATGCTTTCCCTCTCGTGTGTGAATATGAGTGTACTGGGTGTATGTGTGTGTTTCTGTTTTCCATGCTTGTGTGGGAGCTGTTTGGGCAGCTGTGATGGACACTGATTCACAGGACAGTTGGCCACAATCGTGCTGCATGCAGGTAGCCAGCAGCAGCTGGCACAGAATTAGGGAAAGTGACTTGGAGGCATGGCAAGTACACAGGAAGTGGTGTTCATTGTTTTGGACAATGTGACTGGGTTGATCAAACGGTCACCGGATTGTGTGAGGCAGGCCCTGTGTGGCTGGGTGAGTTCAGCATTTGCTGAGCTCATATCACATCCAACAGGTGGTACTCAAAGTAGTCAGGTTTCACATAGTGAGTGAGAATGATTAAACAGCATGAGCTGGGGGAGTGAGTCATTTTCCTTAAGGTATTTCATATGTCCAAAAGTACTGGTTTCAGAAGCAGCTGGTAACGGGAGTTGATAGGGGCCAGACGATGCCTGTCAGCTATAACCTTCAAATATTCGGAAGGCTGTACTTTAAAAAATGGTTAAATGTTGATTATTTGCATGGGATATCTGTTAATACATTTGTTCTGTGTATGGTAACTAATTCGCATACATGCATGAAGTTAAAGATGATCTTTGTGAATGCTAAATTTCCTTTGACCTGATCCAACCAATCAGCAGTTTTGCATCCATCTAAACAGACTAGGGGGAAAAATTCATGTCCAGAAAACAGAAAAGGACCTCAAGACAGAAAACCATTTTGTGCTAGTTTATTCCTATGATGCTTATCCCTGAACAATAAGGGTGAAGGACAGCTTGGTTTTTTGTTGGTTTGTACCCTGCTGCTCGCCTGATCCTTTCGCAGCCCTGACCTGAATAAAGAAGGGTTGGAAAATGGATGAAATAGATTGTAAATCCATTCAATTTCAGTTTGCAGAATATACATTCTTTTAGGCCCCTACAAATGTTACTGCCTTTTCATTTCGTCATCACATTCAACTCCGTTTCTGTGGTTTCGGGTGCCCGGCGGAATTAGAACAAAAGTCGTTATTGCCTCGTGTCAAGCAGTAACCAAATCAACCCAGTTTTGAAACTCAACTTAGATAAGAGTTAAACCCCTGCTGACTTCTTAACCCTCCCCGATGCATTTAAAAAGTGAAATTCCATCTCCCCAGTGCTCATCAGTTTCAACATGAAAGGAAACAACTTTATCCCATCAACTTTGAAGTGAAAGTTGTCATCTCTGCTCAGTCTTCGGCACATCTCCCTCTTCACCTCTGCCAGCTGCTTCCGCACCAAGGTGGGGGGCTTTGGGATTTAGGGGCACGCAGAAGTGGGTGAGAGGGAGATAAAGTTGCCATGGTTGCTCAGGTTTCTCAGGGGATCCGTCATATTAGAGGCTGCTCTCCTCAGCAGTGGCAGCTCCAGTCGCTCCCCATCGGACTCAGTCCAGTGTGTGTCTTTTGTCCACTGGGTGTGCATCAGTGCTGGCTGACTTTGAACTGTTAGGCCCAGCAAGCAGATAGGAGGTGACAGAAGAGAGTGCCCATCGTGAGCTGTCACTGTCCCACTGCTTCACATATTAAGGGAAGCATCTTGAGGAAATAAAGGCCGATGAGACAGTTTGGGAAAAATATGTCTCCGAATTTGGGAACAGCTGTGCGGCGCTCGATTCACACTCTGAGCAAAGCCAGCGACTGACTTTGAAGTTTTTCATATTGTACTATTTTTCCCATATGTCTGAAAGGCACCTGCTCCCTTGTTTTAGGTTGACTAAACATGAAGGGAGTGCCAAACAAGGGCTGCTGTGATGTTCTTCTGCATCTGTCACCGTGAAGGGGGCTAATGGCCTCATATGTCACTGACAAGCGTTTGACTGCAGATTTTGCAATCTACTGAAAGGGTAACTTGAGATTTTGTTGTGAGTACGGCTGAGTTTTTGGCTGATGAAAGATTTGTCGTATGGTTAATTTGAGAGGAGATCCCATCTTGAGGCTGCTTAGAAATCATAGTTTGGAAAGTTTGAAACAAAGAAGGATACTAATGTGAGAGCTGGTATGGTCTGATCATGCCATCATTTCATTTGTTGCTCACGTAAAAATCAATGAGATTCACACTTTTTTTCTCATTGTTTGTCAGATGTTGGTTTTGTTACAAACAGTGGCCGCATCGCTGTCTCCTTAAATCGGTCTAATGAGCCCTCTCTGCCTGATAGCGTGAACAATGGGTAATAACGTTAGTTTAAAAAACCAGGAAGTAATATGTTATAAAAAGAGCTGAAAGAGTCCTAACACTGACTATGCCGTACTGAGTCCATCAACTCAAAACAGTAGAGAAACGCAGATATGTTTGCGTTATAATCTTAAGTAATGTGGGACTTCATTATACTATAGCGGCCTTGAGCTGCAAAACTAAATGAAAATGTAGATGAAACAGCTCTGCATCGTATGGCAGGTCCAGTTAAAAAGCCATAACATTTAGCCATAACAACAGTTTCTAATCCCTGGGAGATAATGTTCATGATCTAAAAACTGCAGTAAGTAAATCAGATTAGGTATACTGTCTACCACTACCTTGGTGGCATGTGAAAACCTCACTTTTGTTAACACGACAGAAAGAGACCTTATCAGTGCTTATACTGAACTGTCAACAGGCCTTTAAACATTTCTGCTTTTAAATGAAAAGCTACTCTATAGCTGTAGTGAAGAATGGAGGTTTCAGAACGAGCTGCAGTGTTTACTGTAACATATTTCAACACAGAGCCAGGCGCCCAATTTGCCTGCTTTAGATCTTTACTGATTAGATCTTTACTTGTCGAATAACCTTGAGAATAACACACTTGATGCAGTGCAGTGACATTTTTTTCTGTTGCCTCTGAATCAGCTACGATAACAGAAAACTGAGAGGGAGACATCCACGTAGGTGTGTCTTACATTTGTCTGCCGGCGGAGAAATCTCATGAGTTTTTTTTAATGTCTTGCTTAAAAAAGAACAAACAACAAGTAATAAATATGACATATATGCGGTAAAGTTATGGCCACATTTAACCAGTCGAAGCAGAGTACTTTTTCCTCTGGACCCCCTTTTCAGTTTTAAAGGAAAAAAACAGTAAAATACCTTCTTTCTTTCTTTTTTTTTACTTTCCTTTGAAGCTGAATTTAATGTCCTGAAGTAATGGTCGGTAAAGAAAGCAGCTCATAGAAAGCCAAAAGTCTGCTTACCCATTATCTCATTTTCCACTTTGCACACAATGGATTCCTGATCTCAACTCTTCTATTTATTTCGAGGTCTATCCCACCAGGGAAGTAAGAACAGATATGAGGAAAGGGAAATATGACAGCCTTCTTCCAGAGGCAAAGCGACAGCAACACAAGGCATTCATCTGAATCTAATTTAGCAGCAACCTACATTAAACCATTTCTATCATATAATTATCAGATCTGGTGAAAAACAGTGTATGCCTCCTCCAGTCATGGGTTATATTTTGCCAGATACAACCCATATTTATCTATAGTTTAGAAAAGCTTCTTCTCACCTCCATTTTCCTTTTTTCTAGGTACATTGAGGATTTGAGACATCTTTTAAAACATTTCCCTGTAGAAGATTTGTGGGTAAAACGGAAGAGGGAGGAAGAGATGAGCACACAAATAGATGAGTAGACAGTGGAAATAATCAGTTTTGTAAAATATTGTGGCATGGATAATGACTCTTTTTTGTGCTATTCTTATAAACGAGGTAACAAAAATAAAGTTTAAAAAAAAACCCACAAACATGCCACAATTCTTGAAATAACATTTTTGGTTGCATGTGAAAATGTGAGAAGGCTGTTCATTCAAACCTTCCAACTTCCACCTTGTAAAAAAAACATCACTAAATTCTTTCAGTCCTCTGACATCTCTCGGCTTCAGCACATTTAAAACAGGCCACGTGGTCAATGAGACGTACGCGCAACATGTCATAGCATGACTTCAACCCACCGGGACTCGGTGATGACGTAGGCCGGGGCAGAATAATCGGAGAGCGCGCCGGATGAGCGGAAGCGCCAGTGCGCACCTCCCCGCAATAATCTGAGCAGCTGAGCAGCGTCGCTGTCTCTCCAGCACCGCTCACTGACACTCCAACCAGCCGGAGAGCCGAGACAGGCGAAACTGACTTCTTTCTAGCCCTCAGTGGATTTTCTCTCTGAATATAACAAACCAATAGGCTCCAACTTTTTTCTGCAATACAGGACTTGCCTCGTCCCATTTGATCGAGTTTCACCTGCTGAAAGAATTGCAGTTGCAAATCTTTTATTTATTTTTATTTTTTACCAGAAGACCGAACATGTGTTTGGTGGACGAGTGATAGAGTGCAATTCTACACGGCGGATTGGGATGTTGGTTTTATAATGGTCACTCTATAGAATAAGTTAGAATACTTTGGAAGTGTGGAAATGCTCCCAACCAGTGGGATTCATTAGTTGTGCTTGGCAGAAGTTTATCATCTTAAAGGGCGACTTTTTGATCGTTTTGTCAGGGTTTGCTGTCCTTTTTTATGCAAGGATTCATTCAGTGTTTTGTCGGCATGCTGGTTTCAGTGGTTGGACTTCTGTGCCTGCTCTGCGGACGCACGGTGCGCAGTCAGGACGCCACAGGTAGCCGCTTTGTCTGTAACGCCATCCCCCCGGGCGCGGAGCCCGGCTGCGGCTACGCTCCGACCGGGAACCGCGTCCAGAGCAGCAGCCCCGTGGAGGACGAGCTGCGCAACACGATCATCCAGCTCCGGGAAACCATCCTGCAGCAGAAGGAGACCATCGTGAGCCAACAGGGAACCATTAAAGAGCTCAACTCCAAGCTGGCTCGCTGTGAGGCGGCAGCCGACGAGATGGCGCAGGGCAGGTCCCGGGGTCAGGGCTCCAGACGAAAGGACCACGGGAAGAATACCATGGGGGACTTACCCCGGGACCCGGGCGAGACTATAGACCAACTGGGCAAGACCATGCAGAGTCTAAAAGGTCGGTTGGAGAATTTGGAGGTAAGAATAAACGCATGCAGCTCATTCGTAAATGTAGCCTGAAGCAGAAATCTTTCTTTTTATTCTTTATGTAAATAACAATTTTTTTCAGCTCACTGACAAAACCTGCAGCAGTAGTTGTTCAGCAGTATTCTGACTTACAATAATTGCACTTCACGTGTAGAAAAAGGCTGCTCTGGGAGCCTGAGATCCCCGGGGAATCGACAGATCAAAGGGTCAGGTTATAGGCATGTCACGTCATTTCATTTTCAATCAATAAAATACTATGTTTGGTAACACTTATGGCCAAGAAATGAGAAGCAAAAAACAATCTTGTCAAAGGTGTAATCATGCATGTGCAACGGGGATTTGCAATGCTCCTTCTTGAATAATTCATGACTAGTGTGTGTATGTGTTCCACATACTCTTTTATTTGCAATATGTGACTAATTGTTTGTAGTGGATGATTAAATGAATTCCCTCAGATTCCTTGAGCATAAGAGCACAGGCATTTTAAATTAAAACAAATATTAAATGCTTTAGTTGTTCATATCATTTTACACCTGAGACCTTTATAATTTCACGGATATGTTGTTCAGAAAAAGCCCCCCTGCTCTGAGCATTACTTCCACAGGCTCAGAGTCCACACTCAGCTGGTACACAAATGACCAATGGTGTGATGTTCCTGCAGCAGAAGGCTGATATAAGCCCTGGCTTTATCTCATATATCAGTTTTAAAGTGCAGAATATTTCTCGCCGCATGGCGGCCCTGAAAATCTAAGAAATCACGTTACTGTTTCCGAATTCAAGGATATCTAACATACAATATGTTCCATAGCAGATGATCCATCCATCACATTTCTCCCTCCCTCCATCACCCTCTTTCCTTTAGAGACTTTATTACCATGATAAAATCAAGGGTACACTGCAAAGCAAGTATGCATACTATATAGCATTTTTAATCATATATGTATTGATCCACATTGGCTTAACCTAATGATTATGGCCAGACTGGTGCTGATGGTCTATGGCTACAAGGAAAGTATGTTTTCGACCACTCAAAGCTATCTGCATAATAAACAGATTGGTCTCCCTGGAAAATAGTGTCAGAACAGAGAACTTCTTAGTTACAAATTCAGATTTTGTCTTAAAAGATTAATTAAACTTGGACATATCCCAAGAACCTGCCAATAGGACAAGATTAGAAATAAATAAATGAGGGCAGTTTGCAATACCTCTGTGCCACAATTATGGGTTTTTGCAGTCTTTTTCCCATTCCTAAAATCCACTTGTGATCTTGGCGGGTGTTTTACTCTGGGTGACGTCTGCTTTTAATACCCAGCACAGTCATGGGCATTTGGCAGGTCACCAACCCAAGGCTGCTACGGGAGCACATGGACATCCGTTAGATATTGTTCAGTCTAAAAAATGAATGCAAATGAAACTCTATTTATTCCGTCCTCTGCCTTCCAGCAGCAGAGTCTGCGTCTGCCCATCACAAACGCTTCAGCTGGAGGAGTCTCGGCCCTGACTCCGCTGCCACCAGAGCTCCGCGAGCTGCTGCGGCAGCGCCTGGGGGCGCTGGAGACCCAGCTCCTCCGGAAGGTGGCCGAGCTGGAGGAGGAGAAGAGCCAGCTCTACAATGAAACTGCGGCCCACCGCCAACGCACCGAGAGCGCTCTCAATTCCCTCCTGGAGAGGATCACAGAGCTCGAGAAAAGTAAGTGATACATTGGGTGCTGTGAAATATTGGCTGTATTTAATGCCAACTTGCCTTTCTTTTTTTTTCTTCTTTCATTTTTGTCTGCCAGATGAATTAGTCAATCCTTGTGCAAAGTACGATTAAAGTAAATATCCCTGTCTTTTTCCACGTAGTCAGTTTACAGAAGAGCCTGGTCTTAAATGTGGGAACTCGAAAGCAAAGCGGAATTCTTGATTCATTTAAGAAATATTCTAAACAAGTCCAAACTCTGAGGGTTCTCTTTGATGGTGGATGTCAAAATAGCACATATCTCTATCTGATGGGTAAAAAAAAAAAGTCAGTTTCACCACTTACTGGTGTTTCCTGTATGCTCTCATCCCCAAAGGCATACAGGATCCAGTGAGGGCCTGATATTAAGATTAGTTGGGGAGAGGATGTTAATTGCTTGCATACATGGAAAATTGACAGAATGCCAACCACTTGTGCAATATCATCGCATGACAAATGTCTGAGAGTCTTATTTAGTTCAATTTATGTCAAAACTGTGACAGATAGGTGTTTATTTATTCCTGTAATGAGCTGAGAGGCTGGGGTTTTCTGCATTGTTTTTGTGAAATGGAAATGTGAGGCTTTGGTGCTGCAATGACTTTTTAATTCCACTCGTCTGTACCTCTGGACCTACAGGAAAATGTGCGGGCATAGAATACGTACTGTGAGTCTGATTTTGAGCTTAAAGGGAAAGAGTATTTTTATGAGGTAGAGTGAATCTGCCTGCACATATTTTTATTTGTTTGTTGAAGGTATTTTTCAAAGGACTATCATGAACATAACCTTCTTTATCATGAACATTTCTGTACAGCTCATCAACAAAGTTGCTCATAAATGTGTTTTTTATTGCTGCCTTCCTCCAGTTACATTGTAATTTTCGCTTAAAAGCAACATTTAGGTTCTCTCATCTTTTTCAGCCGCACATAATCTAGAATCCAAGCATTCTCTCCTCCTTTTTCATTTCATAGTTCAACAGTCATGTAGTAATTTTTAACAAACCAACAGCCAGCCACATAACTTAGAGCCCATGTAGCCACACTGAAAGCTGAAAAAAGAAACCACATGGAATGCTGACAATAGTATTCACAGTAGGTTGTGTATTTTTACATTTGCTGGCAGTGTGAGCTGTCCTTCCCACTGTTTTTGTCCAGATTTGACTTCCTCAGCAATCATAGAAATATGTAAGAACTGTGGTCACCAGAAGATTATACTTTTCAGTTTTGGTGCTTTTGCACCAGTTTATCTAAACATAGATATGTGTGTCAGAGTGAAATAACCTGACTTTTTATACTCAAATGATTATTTTCATTTTTATTTTCTTTTAATACATCTAATACTCTTGGTTTCTCCATTAAGTTTTTTTGCTACCATAATTTGGTTTAAAAATTCATGTTCACTTCAAGATTGATTGGACAAGCTCACTTAAGTACAAAAAAACTACTGCTAGGTTTTGGGTTGGTGTCATGGAATTTGTTGAAGCTGTCACTCTTCAAATTCACAATATTTAAACCCACTCATTCAAGCCCCAGCAACGAGAGAGCCAGAGACTGCAGCAAATGTAAAATCAAAGCAGAAAATCACCTGAAAAATTAATTTTCAATTCTATTGGCTTTGCAGAGTAAAGCTGTCTGGCACAAAAAAAAACACATCTCAGTACAGTCCTGTCAGAAGGTGCCACATAGAAGCTATGAGTTGTGGCAGAAAGCCCTTCAGGTGGATGAATATCAGCCTTTTTTTGAGAGACTGATATGTTCACTAATCACTGCATTCACTCTGGTAACTGAGTCAGAATAGGAGAAGTTGCTTTCTGTGCTGTTATTTAAACATGCAGCATACATCCACCATTGAAAATGTGTTAACTCTGAGACGCCAGCCTACCTTGAACACAGAAAATACCTTGTTTTGTTTTAGACCAAATTCCTGCAAAAAGTAAGAAATTCAAAGCAACTTGTCTTAACGTTAGGCTCTTATGATTTCAACTAGTAAAGTTTTCATTTTAATATGGAAGTGTCTGGAACATGAGGGTGGTGGATGTAGGAGAGAGTTGTGATTTTAAAGCCTAAAATAACAGGATTGCTGTACCCATGGACAAAATGGCGGTGTGGATGTGCTGTTTCATAAGATGACGAATATCCAGAAAACATTGTATGTTGGAGCATTGCATCCATCAAGAGTCTGAGATGTGTTGACAGCTGGCCTCTCTTAGGGATCCTCTAGCATACACGGTGTCATGGATTAATAAGTGTATGGGCAAGCGGGCAGTCTGAACACTGCTGTTGTCTTGTTTTGTGAGGAAGTACATGTGGACTGTTATTTCTATTTCAATTCTTCAATCTGCTTGTCTTGAACCTGTCAAACAATCCATGAAACCAGTTAGTTTACAACCAACTTCATTGTCTTTTGCACATTTTTTGTTTTTCAAAAGTAAAATATCCACAGTTACTCATCTTCATTTGAGTTTCCATTTTTCAGATTCTTTTGCATCTCGAGCCTAAGCATCATCATCTGGTTCAAGACTAATACTGATGATAATTGTACACGCTATTTTTCCATTAATAGACAATAATGCCTTCAAGTCACCTGAGGACTTCAAGGTGTCCCTCCCACTTCGCACCAACTATCTGTATGGACGCATCAAGAAGAGTCTCCCAGAGATGTACGCCTTCACTGTGTGCATGTGGCTCAAGTCCAGTGCTACTCCTGGTATAGGCACTCCATTCTCATACGGTGTGCCCGGCCAGGCCAATGAGATAGTCCTCATCGAATGGGGAAACAACCCCATTGAGCTGCTGGTCAATGATAAGGTAGGTTTACAAATGTATATCTACTTAATAATGTATTTTTAATAACTGACAAAGGGCGGGCTTTCCTGTACTCTGACTTTATAAAATGAGGGAGGCTCAGAATCCTTTATTATTGTATTGGGACACAGCTGTTAAATGCAAATGACCTTTGATGCTAATTGAATATGGGTGATTCTTAATGCCAATGCAATTTTGCATTAGTTGGAGGTAGTTTGTGTGGGAACATGAGAGAGATTCACTGACCATTAGCTCTGAAAATTTAATTTTGCACCATATAAACATTTAATAGGCCTGACCCACATTCCACACATACCCAAGGATAACAGTACTCATTAGAGGGCTAAGTCTACCATGTGTGCTCATTTGATGGCCTTATCCTCCTGCTGCTGTGGAGACCGTCTCCTCCTGTGAGCTTGTCAATGTGAGTTCACTTAACACAGCAGACAATGGAGTTTCTAAACATCTTTACAGAATATTATATTTGACTGAATTTAAGGAATTGGTCTATAATTGTCACTGAAATGTAAGCAGTAACCATAGTTTTCTTTCATGGTGGCACGATGGATTCTGCAGTCTTGTAGTGTTGAATTTAAGCAGTTGTTGGATGGAATGTTCTGAAACTGGAGACTATGTTTGTTCCCAACGTCTTGTTTACTTTGGATGCTTCTGGCTCAGGAAGGTTTCCCACAGTTCTCCCATAACCATGCATTATACATGTGTTGAAGTCAGGCACATCAGAAAGAGATTGAGGGAAAGAAGTGTGAGGGTGTGATTGGAAAAAGTGGAAAAGAGGTTGGAAATATTTTTTTTCGAAAATGGCAGAACTTTTCAAGGTGGGAGACCGCCCAAAGAAAAGAGTAAAGGATCAGAATGCAAAGAGAAGTTTGGTATCAAAAGGGAACCAGATGGAGGGAAGCGAAACAAAGCTGGTGAATATGATTACCATATGTGGGACTGCACATTCATGTGCTGAATTTGTTCACAGTGATAACGGGGTCCACTGGGGCACATTCCGTCGCTATTTATTTGGCTTCACAGTAAGAGCAGAGCAGAAAGCTGCCTGGACAGCATTAAAAAGAGCAGCTTGTCCCCCTTTATTTGTACATTGCTATGCAAGAGAGGAGACATTTGTTGTTACACAGCAACATCTTAATCAGAGTGGTTTGTCTTTTTGCTCTCAAGGATTATTGATACCTCTTCTATCTCCAAAATATGGTCCTAGAAACTCGATTTTTCATCAAATGAGGCTGCTGAAGTTTAATCAGTGATGCATCCATATCATGGAGCATGATATCAGGGGGATTTTCCCAACAGGCAATTTGGCATTTGAAAGCCTGGAATGTACTCAATGCAGCTGTAAACATTTACATTTAGTCTCTGTCAGCTGATATTGCTTACAAATTCTGTGACAAGCTTTAGAAGTGCTGAGGTGAAAAGTGAGGTCTTTTCTTCAATCATAACAGAAATTTAGAGCTTTCGTGTTCTTAGAATTACGGTAGATCATTTATCGTCATGTAACTCAGTTTGAGTGAGTCATGGTGGGGCTTGTAGATTGTAGTTTTAATGTCAAACTCTGTGCACATACCTCGTTGTCATCCACCAGGTGTTCCACAGTGTTCGAAAAATAATTTGCTTCTCATTTTAAGAGTAAAGCTTTGGTGTGGCTCAAACCAATCTAAGAGTCTTTATAACAACACCTCTAGTGTTCCTGAAGGCACACCACCTGCTGTCTTTAATGAGGTCAGTTGCCTCTATAATTGTGAGTGACTTGAATTTAGTTTGAAGAGACTTCCATCCTCTCAGGTCTGTTTGCATCTGAGGCTGCATCTGCAACAAGACATGAGTGTAAAGTAATACTTCAGGCTCATAATATGAAGGCTAATGAGCTGCCGTGCACACCCGTAATCTCATGTGTTGTGCTGAATCCTCCGAGGACTATGATGTCACTGGTGAAATTATCGGTTGTTTTTCTTTGATCTCCGAACAAAGCGAAAAGCACGAGAAAACGCCGATTCACTGTCGGCGATTCCACTGCTTTAAAGGGCTTTTCACCCCCTGATGCCACCGGGGTAATCTGAAATTGAAATTCTATGCAGGGGGGCCATTTTTGAAGCCACAACTTTCTAATTGAGATCCTTGTTTCTAAACTTGTACCTCAACTTACTTCCTGCCCCCTCCCTTCACTAATATCAGGTGGCGCAGCTCCCCCTGTCAGTGAGTGATGGGCGATGGCACCACATCTGCATCACCTGGACCACCAGGGACGGTTTCTGGGAGGCTTACCAGGACGGCGAGCGCCTGGGCACTGGAGACAACCTGGCCCCATGGCACCCAATTAAACCTGGAGGAGTGATCATCCTGGGCCAGGAGCAGGTGAGACTAAAATCTTAGCTAGCAAAGAACAAGCGTGTGCACATGCATGATGTTGCGTGTGTGTGTGTGTGTGTTTTTCTCATGTCAATAGGACCCATGTGTGTATTCTCCCTCAATTGGAGTGCCAGAGGCACAGAGCAGGGAGTAGGTGAGAGGAGACAGTGAAGCTCTTCTCACGCTACTGTGGCTCTCTCAACATGACCTCATTCATCTACTTCCAAACTTCACATTTTACACATGGAAGCTCTTTTGGCAAAGTTGCCCCGCTGATACACTCCATGACACCTTGTATGTAAAAAAGGGTACAGTGACATGTAAATTAATTGCTGAAAGGCTGTTACTCGTGCAGCACTGGTTTGGAGCCTGGGGGGGAATATTGCTTTATGTTTCAGTCATAAACCAAAGGCAGGATTGCTGCAAATTGCACAATATTTGATGCTGCGCAAGCTTACTGAAAAAAAAAAAATGTTCAGTCCTCCTTGGTGGTTTGATGAAATTCAAAGAGAATTTTAATTATAGCTTGATATATTTTATTCTTTTATTTCATTCATTTCAAATCTCAAAATAAAATCTGCTCTGTCTTTCGTTTAAGGACGTTGTTGGAGGCCG
The DNA here is from genome assembly GCA_013363375.1 of Menidia beryllina. Taxonomy (NCBI): domain Eukaryota; kingdom Metazoa; phylum Chordata; class Actinopteri; order Atheriniformes; family Atherinopsidae; genus Menidia; species Menidia beryllina. Next base: position 3,773,617 of record JABUIW010000047.1, read on the forward strand.
TTTCGATGCAACACAAGCCTTTGTCGGCGAGCTGAGCCAGTTCAACATGTGGGACAGAGTACTGCGGCCTGTGGACATCATGGGTCTTGCCAACTGCTCAGCTTACATGCCTGGAAATGTAGTTCCTTGGATTGATGCAAACGTGGAAGTCTTTGGTGGTGCAAGTAAAGCAGCTCTGGAAATCTGTGAAGACCGTGCTTTTGATTCCTAAAGGATCAAATATGCAGAGAGAAGCCTGGCAGCTGGGATTTAGAAGCTTTTTGTAGGGACTGGTTGTTGCTTCTTTTGAATCCCAAATGCAAGGGTAGCAGTATGCTATTCCTCCTATTTAATGGTGTGACTGCTTGGTCTCAAATACTTGGTATTTATTGGATTCACAAGTTTGTGTGTCCGTTCAGTTCGAACTTTGAAGACATTCCGGGAGATATCCTCTGAGAAAGATACTGTATGTTGTTGCTTCAGTCTGCTGCAACGATGTGATCTGCTGTCACTTTGTGCTTTTTTCCTTCTGTAGCTCAGCTGTCATTTGACTGCTTCTTGAAAAAAAAGCTTTTCTCGTTCGCATTTCTTATAACGACAGTGCTGCACTATATTCCTTGTTAATGTGAGCTCACACAGGCTTTGAAGTGTTGAAGAAAAACTACATGCTGTGAGTTTTTTCTCTGTGAAGAGCAATGAGATGCGGAAGATGCAAGAGGAAGGGCAGCTGAATGAGGCGCATCACGCCCATGAGTTGAAAGTTGCAACTGCGGCTTTTGCTGTCGATCATTTTTTAGGCACACAAACATGGCAGACTGGCTAAATATAATGCATGAGCTGAACGGAGCTCACAAGAGGCGGCGCATGCTTTCTGTGAGTGTGGTGCGCCAAAACCAGCCAGTGCTGCGTGCTGACAGCATTACATAAGACTGTGTGTGTATGTTCCTGTTTGTAAGGCTTGTCTTGCGTGTAAAAAGACCAGAGATTATGAGGGAGGGAGGACATATTCATTCTTGTAAATCTATGCTTAATACCTCACTGCCCCTTGAGCAGATGCCATGTCCCAAACAGCTTTGTGGACGGGCTGGCTGCGCTCAGGTTAATAGCGATGTCGGACAGTTGCTGCAGACTGGTCAATCAGCAGAGCTGGGAATAGCTGAGTGCCAGCTGAGTGCTCGGTGAGGGCAGGGACTGGGTCTGACCCTCAAGGACAATCCTTAATTCCTCATGTGGGTAGTAATTATCCATGTTTATGAATGAGGCAGCGAGCAGCTCAGATTTCGCTGATGAAATATTGAACTGCAGAGACAGCCTGATAAAAGCGTCACACTATGGACATTATGGATGTTGGCATCAAAGTGAGTTTTGTCTTAAACTGCCTCACACTGGGCAAAAAGTGAAGGTTTAGATCTGTGCATATGATATGTCTTTCAAAAAGTATTAGGCTGGTGTATTTCGGCGCCACGTTAAAAATAAACTGCTTTTTAGCAGCTTGGCTAAAGTTTGCTGTATATGTTGTGAGTGACACATGTTTTCATGTTCATTTATGATTTGTTCCAATATGAAAAGAAATGTACAATAAGCAAACAAAGAGATGAGCTTAGGTAGAAGTCTTCGGTGCAGATCAAGATTTCATTTTTCTTTCTTGTGGACATCCTAAATAAACTTCTATCCTCATTAAAAAAGCTTGATGCAGTAGGCTACATGACAGCATTGAATGTTGCAAAAGTGAACAGAAGAAATTAAACAAACCTTTACAACATAAAGATTTGTAAACATGTTGTGATTGTTCCTCTCTTGAACGTTTTATTAAAAATGTTTTAATGTAAAATCAAGATATTTATTTCCTGTAGGAAGTGTTTTTTTTTCTTTTTCTGCTCTTGATTTTATCTTTTAACAGGACATCATCAAGGAAAACAAAAAATGCTCTGTTTAAATGGTGAATGGCCTTTTGTGAGAACCATATGTGCTTTTTGCTTGTGGACAGTCCAAATCTTTTGTCAGCTTTTGTAGCATTGCTCCCAAACAGCACAGACAATAAGGGACATAAGATGAAGCAACATGTGTTCAAAGTCTCCTTCATGTGCATTACCAGCTTAATTTTTGCACCTTTCTGACATAACAGTGAATGTCCTTTGCACCAAATAAAAGAGTAAATAAGTCCTAACTATGTTACTTGCAACGCTCAAACTCATGGTAGATTATATAAAAAAGAAGTTTGAGCAGTCGGAGCATGTTTTATTGTATCAAACTATCATCTCACTGTGCTAGCAATTAAATCAGAGTGGAATCGAAGGTCATGCACAATTCTTCACAAATATGGTGAGATAACTGTCTTTTAACCTTTGACTGATCTCGTTTTTTGTTTTTGTTTTTGTATTTGTGTTGCCCCAGCATCACAGTTTTGATCATATTAGTTCTAAAAAAAGATGCAGACATTTGTCCTGTTGGTTGTACCATATCATCTGTTCGACCGGCCCATAATACAGATTGGAGTATATATCCTCTCATCCCGACAATGAAATGTTGTCAGCAGAGGAGAAATCCACTGGATTGGCTGACGTCCAGGTGGAAATGAAAAAATCTGCCCATGCGGATTATGAGAACGGCAACAATGTAGGACACTGTGAGCTTTCTTTTCTCTCCTTCATGCTGTGAGTTGATGCTTTTGCCAGTGTGTCAGTAATGGCACACCTAGGGGGGCCGGGGGCGCCTAATAGACATTGTGAGCCCCTTATCCCCATACACAACTTGCAATGGGAATAATATGTTGTGTTGCCAACTTGCTTTTTTTGGAGGGGGTTGAGGGGCAACCTATTTCCTGTCGGATTTTCTTTGCACTGCTGCTGTTAACACTGTACATCCTGATATTCTGAAATGTTAGATCAATTATGAAAGCAACTTTCCAACTTGTTTTTAAATGAATCATAAATACGCCAGAAGAATTCTTCAAAACACAGACAAATTAAACACTTTGCAACAGAATTAATGTCAACAACGTTTGTGTGGTACCCTGTAAGTTGTTTTTTTCTACAATCAGCATTGTGAAGAAAATAATAAAAATCTCTGTTGGCATCAGAATAATTTCTTTCATTTAGTTGCTGTGACAGTTTTTAAGTGAAGTTTCAGTGAATTGTGGAGTGCATTCGGTGTCTTGGTTACTATTGATTTCAATGTGAAAATGGTTGTTTAAAGCCACAAAAAAAAAGTTTCACCGTTAGGTAATGTAGAAATACAGCCTTACACATGGAAGAAAAATGTGTGGAATATATGTATGAGACAATTTCTTTAATGTCTGTGTATGTAGGACATGGGGGGGGGGTGAGGGGGCAGAAATACAAGCTAAAATTCATGAAAGAATGTTTGTAATGTAAGAAAGTGGCATGTCAGTATTGATGTACTTTCTTTATTTAAACACATCATTCTTTAAATGTAAAAATTGGCTAAATTCCTCATCTGCAGTCTTTAATGTTTCTGCAGCAGCTCAACAAAAAAAATCTCTAAAGAAGGCCTTTTGTGTTTTTATGTTCCCTGCCCATTCACACCCTTTGTCATAGATTTTTTGCAATGCAGAAAAGATCCTAACATCTGCACATTTCTTGAGAAAAAAATGAAGCAATATCGCAACAAAGGCTGCAGAATAATTAGACTTTCCTTCCTCAATTCAGTGTGATACAGCTCTAACTGAATTACTGGGAACTTTGCTACTTCTTTCTCAGCATTTTTAAATAAATAATGGTAATGTAATGGTGCAGCTGCCACTCAGGCAGGGGGCAAACATTTTGTAATAATTGGAAAAGGAGGGTGAACCCCCCTCAACATTTAACGATACTTTCCACACAGCCCTTTCACTTTTCTGTCTTCACTGTGCTTCTGGGATTGTTTAATTTCGTTCAGTCCTCCCTTTAATCTAAGTACGAAATACTGAGTGGTCACATTTCCTGCCAATGTGATGCCAACTTACCAACTGCCACTCAAAGCCTTGCCATCGCAAAGCTGACAGTTGATTTTTGATGATGAAACTAAGTAAATGTATGATTAGTTCCTCCCCATTTGACAACAAGGTGTCACTGAGTTGAATTAAAACATTGTGATGCCGAAACCCTAACCAGGTGTAAGTTAAGCATCGGTAAACACAAAAAACAGGTGAGGAAATATCCTCGTGATCTGCACATGCTCTCACAAGCCTCACAGGTTCTAAAACTCCGCACCACCTTGTTGCTGTGGCATACATGAAAAAAACCTCCCGTGCATCAGAAAAACAAGCAAATGTGCTGGTGAAAAATGAGGGAATGCCCCTCAGCTTATGACAAACAGTGGTCTGCTTCCACGCCATGGTTCAATTTCACCAATCTTTTCTCAGGTTTCTCGACCGCTGAGGTTAACAAATATTTGGACACAAGGTGTTATAAAGCACAAAATGAGACCTAACTTAAAGGGATCTGAACAGAATAGCCTTATGTCTGAATTATACAGAAACCATCCATCTCTCTGACATAACTCAGCAGGATAAACAAAGAGGGTGTTTGCATGTTAGTGTATGAGGGAATGTGGCCGAAAGCAAAGTTGGTGTCCTGGGTCTGAAGAGTGGATTTGTTCTGGTAATTGAGTTTTTTCCCACTGTGACAGTTTGGGAGGGAGATTTTGAGCCAGCTAAATCCTGGACGGTTCGAGAAGAAATGAGATTGGCAGCTGCTGCAGACGTAATGATAACAGTACATCACCATAAACAAATTACCAGCTTAGTGGTGTTTCTGCCTTGTCCATTTATTCACTGGATTTGAGTGGATAGAGTGACTGTGAGTAATTGTTTGACTCGTTTTTATTAGAGCTCTCCCCAACATCAGTACGTTCTGTTCTCAGTGCTTTCGATTGTCTGGCGTCTGCAACACTGCCCAAGGATTTCTTTAAGTGTGTGAAAGCCACATGATTAGAATCAAGTCATAGTGAGTGTATTTCAATGTCAGTGGATACAAGGGAGGGGCGGGGGTGCATGGGTGTGAAGAAGAGGCTAGAATTAAAGCGTCAGAGTGCTCTTAACACCCAGTTTTTCATATGCGGCTCCGATGATGGAGCCCCAAAGAGCCAGCACTGTGACAACTGTGAGCAAAATCTATCTTAAATTTAAGAGAAATCAAGAACTTTGTAAAACTTTGTAAATAAAGCCTCTACAGAAAGCAAGATTCTACGGAGTTTGAAAACTGCTGTATTCTTGGTTGTCACAGACAATTAGTGAGGTCCACAAATCCCTTCCAGCCTGTATTCCTGCTTTGATCAAAGTATGCATGACAAAAGTTACAGGCTGTTCTTGTCTGTGGCTGTGTTGGGTACACGAGGACTCTGTCCTGATACATCTCTATTTTCCCAGATATACTTAAGTCCTCAGTGAATGAATGAAAGCAACGGTAATTCCAAAAAAAGTTGTGAATTAAGAAAAATGACAATAAGTCAAAGTGCATTGATATTTTGTTTTCCAAAAGAACATAAAAATATATCAGATACTGGGAGTGAGAGACATTACTCTGTCATGGAAAACATCAGCTCATCATGAACTTGACGGCATCAACCCCTCACCCTCTTTGGTATGGAAAAGGAGGCAGAATCGTTTTCCTCTTTGTCACCTTGTCCATTTCAAATGAGCTCTGGCTCTGAGAATATCCATATTCACACAGGCCTTTTTCTTTGGCCTGCATTTAGGTTTGTCAGTGAGCAGTGTTCACTGACAATAATGTTGAATACCAGTTCAGTCAGTGACCAGACAGATTCAGGCCTGTGTTTGGAGAAGTGCTGCATGTAGAACATCAGAACCAATAGTTGATTTTCATTTAAGTCTGCTGTGAACAAAGAGGTCTTGAGTCTAAGTACTGAAGATGGTGTATTTTTGGTCTTTGTCATTTTCATTTGTCATTTTGCTCTTTGTCACATTCAGTTAGAAGCACCATTACTGTTGACAGAAACAGTAATGGTCAGGCACAGATGGAGAATGCTGGGAGGTTCTGCAGGAGAATTGCAAAGAGTGAATGAAATGGAGAAGTTTATGTAACCTAGGTGGGCTGATGAAGCGGACGTCACTTGAAGGCAGGGTGGAGTAGAGGAGGGCTGAGAGGAGCACCGGGAGGTGAGGCAATCCATCGAGCAGAATCGTGACAGAGGCATTCATTTTCAGATGCCTGCACCTCTGCCCGTCTATACTTCTGAGGGACCGGGGATCTCTAGAGTGCTCTTAGGAAACCCAGTCATGCGCAGGACCTGTTTTCACTTAATCTAGTTAATTACAATGTGTTCATGCAGCCTTTAAATTTCCTAACTTCTCATCTTTATAGCTTTTTGTTGCTACTCTGATAACTTTTTTTTGGGCCATTCTGCTGGAAGGGATAAACATCTTTGCTGACACTAGAGAGGAAACTAGTATTTGATAGTTTACAAGATCTTCTCGTCAAACAGCTTAGTGATGCTAAACGTATATGTTAATTCATCTATATTCCATTAAGCAAAACAAGTCATATCAAAACATCATAGAAAATAATACATCTGTCAGTTCTTAGTGCATAGATTACAGGGATTTCAGCAAGCTCAGCTCAAAGCCAGAGTATGATTTTTTTTATCTGAAACTAATTTTGTACTATATCCTTTATTTCGTAGGGTGATCTTATGCATTCAGCAACCATTTATATTTCTGACATTGACTAAGATTGTGGTGAAAAGTCTATATAAGGGGAATTTTGCGAGATAACCATCATGGTGTTAAAAACTGAGCTTGTCCTTCATTCCATGTTTAGATTTTCCTCTGAAACTGAGAAATGAAAGTTTTTGGTGGGTGGTTTTAAGTTCTCAAGAAAACCCAAAGCCTAAGGTCTGAATCAATTAAGCTAAGTACCGCTACAGTACAGTAACAGTTTTAACAGGAGACTTCCAGTAGTCGATCCACAATAATTTACTTGACAGATTAGGTCTGTCCTGAATTCAAACATGCCTCATTGCTCGGAGAAAAAGTTAAAACCAAAGAAAAAGGTATGTATTTCAGATATTTGATGTTTCAAATTTCATCTTAAAAAACATACTTTCTATTTCAAAACATAACTTTTCTATTTAAAATGCTTCTATCAAATATTAAAACAAATATTATGACTCTGAAATGGCACCACAGGATGTGACTCTAAATGATCTTTTTATCTTTATGGAATCTAATCAGTTGTCGGTGGGTTGCCATCCCCCCAGGGGCACTGTGGATAAGTACATTATCCAGATCATTCCACCACTGCTAACAAAATCACCACCATCCTGCTTCTCCCTCCCCAATAGATGAACCCATCCTCCCTGCAGTAGCCGACAGAGCATGAGTACATGCACACATGTCCTCTTGCTGGTGCGATTAAGCCCCACTGACATTAGCAGATCATGTGACTTTCATCAGGAAAGGGATTTGGGGACAAAAAAAAGAATTAAATAAATAACTTTTTTTTTTTCTCAGATTCTAAATATAGAGCCTTGCATGTTTGCTGACTATTTTTGAATGTGAACCTCCTGCCCTCTCTGGTTAAATCTCACCCCCCCTCATTTTTTTCTTCCTTGACTTGACAAAAGACAAACAAAAGTTGATGAGACAGATGGTGAACAAGGCAGAGTAATGAATAGCCACAGGAAAACAGCAGCATGAGCAAGAAGTATGACTTCAATCACAGTGAACATGGATAAGATCAGCAGCTTTGGGCAACAAGGAAAAAGATCACCTGCGTACCAGACGAGTTGTGTGAGGAGAATGGTTAAGATGCAGCCTTGTTGCCAAGGTCCATCACTTTAACCAAGTTGCTCCCGTGTATTCAAAGCAGCTGAGAGAAGACGAATATTAGTAAGGCCAAGGCCCAGTATCCTCACATCTGATTGATAAACAAAATAGCAATAATAATTTACATCTCACTAAATGGACGGGATCTGTCAACAATTTGTTTGATATCTCATTTGTATGTGAGAAATTATTTGCAAAATATTTAAACTTTTAGCCATGCTCAGCTATTTATGCACACAAACAGCAATCGATTAAATAATCATTTCTAAAGAAGCCATTTAAAGGGGAAATAATTGGAATCTAAAGAGAAGATTTGTAGATTGGATTATATATTTGCCAATAGTCTTTCGTTACACTATGAAAAAAATTTTTAAACGCATCATGTATATCAGGTGATAACAATATCAAAAATCGATCTGTTATACATTCTGTCAGCAGGATAGTGAAATACCACTGATATGCACAGCAGAACGATTCATCGGTGCAAGCAAGCAATTGGTGCAGCCTCCGTTTGTGCCAAGGAGCCCATCATTCACCTGAGTTACAGAGGACATGACTGATTGCAATGAGAGCTGACACGACGAATTGTGCAAATGCCCCAAGAGTTTCAAGGTTGTGCACATCAACAGCAATAATTTTTGCATAATTGAGTTGGCAAGGCCTATGCAAGTCATTTGTCAAAAGGCAGTGACAAAAGAAATCCTGTTTTTCTCAGTGTTTTCCAGCTCTTCGAAAGTAATTCAGCAGGATGCGGACATGAACATATGGCTTGGGAATTTAAGCTAATAAAGAAACCTATTTATGAATGATATACTTTGCCCTTTTACAAATGGAGGCAGAGTCAGAGAAAACTATTACTGACTCTTACTCTATTACTAGGTTCTTGGATGTGAAGATGCTGTTAGGACAGGTAAACATAAAGCCATCAGCCACTTAGTATTCAGTAGGTTAGCAATTAAATGGAAAATACTGGCTTTGTCTGAAAGTAACAAAATTCACCTAAGAGCACCTTTGAGATGATAGTGACTATGACTATGATTTGTGGATCATGTTAATCCAATCAAAAAATAAAAACAGTTCCAATAATATTTCACGTTTCACAGGCAGTGTAATTGTTGACCATCAAAGGCTCTTAAACTCTACCTGGAAAAAGTACTCTCCCATAGCTGAACTGATCGTACAAGCAAAAAAGAAGTAATTCATTTGTGTGGTTTAAAGATGCTGTTCTTCAAAGCAGGCAGTATTTTTGTTTAACAGACCTAGGCTGGCTGCATTACTATTTCCTTGTATTGTGCTGAGCTATGCTAACTTGTGATTGGCCTTACATTCAAAGTTTGATTATTTTTTCATCACCGTGTTTCTTATTCATTTCGTCTTCTTAAATTAGTTCTGGAAACTATCACATCTCCAAACATTCTCAGGGGATTTATGGATTATAGTCAAATTGGGGTTGAGGCGCATGGCATTATTTCGACTCCCTTCCAAAGCAGCCGTTAAGTTTGTGTTGTGATGTGCGTGCTAAAGTTTGGGTTACATGTCCTTGCTTAATAAGCCACAGAGAAATGCAGACATATGCACAACTTCTATACAGATTTTACCTCAAAACAAAATGTCCTATCAATCTTAACGGTTTCTTTGAGGTAATCCGTTCACATCCTAAGAAACAGGGCTCCTAAGAGAGAACCACGGGGCCTTCAACACAAGCCTAGCCTCCTTCATATGCAGAAAAAGGTCCCTCAAGAGTTGCTCACTTTAAAAATGGTTCATGTTTATAAGGAGGAAAGCGTCAGCTGAGTGGCTCTTTAACTGTATTATCCAAAGGAACAATTCTTCACATTCATTCAGCAGACTGGTAATATTGCTGAAACGTGCTAAGCGTTTCCTGTCAGCTGGCAGACTTTAAATGTGAAGTAGATTCAGAGGGATTAGGGAAGTGTAATTAACACAGAGGCAAACCTTGAGTATTTAGAGAAGGCATCAAGATGACAGACACGGCAATTAGCACGTGTGTGCAGATGTTGGGATGCGAAGACGCCGAGCCATGGCCCCAGTTCACAGACCTTTGAAGCTTAAATTGACAGTTCGTGTGTCTTCCAGACAAGATTCGTGGGCGAGGTGTCTCCATGCCGCAGCACGAGCGTCTGTAGCTTTGCAAAGTTTGTTGTGATCAAACATGTCTAGATTCCACCAGGAGCTCAGCTTAAAAACAATGATTATGGAATCAATATTCATGCTAATGCACGCTGCCATTCTGGCACAGAGTGGAGTTTCTAAATAATTTCATCTTACAACTTTATAAACGGACTAAATCCCTGTTTGAGATGGCAGGCTGCAATGTTTAGAGCATCAAATTCACTTCTCCATTTTTTACCACTGGGGAAAACAGTTCATTTTTGATCAGTTCTGAAACAGATTCAATCAAGAAGGCCAAAGGTTGAAGGCAGGTGAAAAATCTGTTATTGTCACATTTATGACTCTGCTGCTTGCCTGCTGATACCATATTTGATGTTTTTCCTCAGTAATCAGTGCACGTCCTTCGTGTGTGTTTTTTTTTTTTGGATTGCACACACGACTGTGCTGCATACAGACTGTTAATTCAAGATCTAACCTGGAGTGAGCTCTTTTTTTTATCATTATTTAATGGTCGAAACAGCTCTGGTGGGCAGCAGTATTAGTTATTTGCCATGCAAGGATCATGATTGCTCTTTTGTAAATATTTTGTTCTGTCGGTGAAACCTGGAGAGCAGCACACATGACAAGGGACCTCGGTTCCACCAGGCACTAATAATCCTATGAAATGTGACGCCTGACATCCTGTCTGATATTAAATTTTCACGCTCTGCAGAGTGTAATAGCATCCAGAGCAAATACTCACTGCTGAGATACCCTCCGTTTCCCAGGCATCTTTAGTTATGAATCTGAGGTAGTCGGTGACTCTGTGCAGAAGAATTATTACAGAAGTCCGATGAGGCAAATTTACCCCTCGAACACATTATGCACTTTAGTCATTTATCTTACACGTTTGCAAGGTAAAATGGACTCTTGGTCCTTAAATCAGATTAGTATGAGAAGGTCTAGGTTACCAATGCTACAAGGCAAATAAAAAAGAGAAATGTATTTGCAAACTTTGGTGAGTTCCATTTGAGATCTGTGCCTCCAGGATTCTGGTATAATATTGAAGAATACCAGAATAGATGACTCAGCGGTTTGTAAAGCAGCTTTCCTTCATGAGCATGAAAATTTCCACCCTTACCTCAGAATAAGGATGAGATCAGACCTGCTATTCCGGCTAATACAAATGACAAGTACATCTGCCACCTTTTGAGACTACATTCTTTCATCAGATGGAAACTGTTCGGACCATCATAGTGCATGTAATTTAAAAATTCATTTTAATATATAAAGTTTTTCCTCTCCCAAGTTTTTCCTGACTTTTCTGAGTACCTGCAAATCATCCAGTCAAGTTTTATCTCACTGATATTAACGTCTTCCGAAATCGCTGGAAAACGTTTCCGGGAAGGATCCGATGCAGTGCAACTATAAAACCTATCTCAATCCTCCAGATCCCCGTTTTTGCATCTAAATGTGGTTTCCAGAGCTCAGCGCCCGGAGTTTAGTTTACCCATGATTTGTGAGAGATTGGTCATGTAATGAGATATTTTGTAGCAACAAAAGCTCCTGGATAAAAGCGCTTACTGCCTAATTTTGCTCGATATCAGCGCCATTCCTCATGCAGACGTACAATTTGCTGTCCAGTTTTGCTCATGGAGGGCATGATGTGGTATAAAGCTGTTATTTAAAAACAAATGATGAATACAGGAATTAGCTGTATGGCCTCTAGTCCTTGCTTTGCCCAACAGATAAGGGGCTAGATTTATGATCTTACCAGGTAAAGTAATGAGCACTTGCACCGCAAGCCCCACCAGGAGATAGCTGCCGTTTTCCACACAAGGCCTCATGTTGGCTGCAACACTGGAGCATAATGAGGTGATGCGTATCTTTACCTTGGCAAGTTTTCTTTCTAGTTTTAGTTTTTTCTCATCCTTGGGACTATTTTAACAGTACGGTGGACGTCACTGTAACCAGACGTGACAAACGAGTTTCTGAGAATCATGGCTGAAATACGTACGCAGGTACTGCTCCTTAGATTTGCAGCACATTAAACTAAAGAGTTGAATAACATTTTTTAAGGACAAAAGGCTCATTTTTACACCGTCCGTACACCACTTAACAGATCAGAAAAAATGGTATGTGCGAAAAAGAAATGTCCTTGCTTTTCACAGCATAAGCAGACTTTCTTTTGAATGCCTTGCACTGGGTATTCTGTCACAACAGATGAGGAGCTGTCCTTGAGAGCGCATGCACAATAGAGACAATAAATTGGAGATCACAAATAGCTTGGACATTGGCTAAGAGTTTAGCACAAGCATCATTTCGACAGTTGTTGTGTAATGTTTTGTATTCTCCAGCATTTTTTTTTTCAACAGACTAAAAATGACTTATATCTTACAGAATTAGCTTTGGCGAGCACACAGTGACATGCTACTAGTTTAGAATAATGTCTCTTCTTGCCCCCTGCGGCTCAAGACATGAATTTCTTCCTACTGGTTGACATTTTGACAGACTTAATGATTGGTCATGCAAGTAAAAAAGGGGAAATGTAGTCTATTAGGTATTATCAGGTTCTATTCTTAAAGACACTGTCTTCACTCAGATTTTTTGTTAAGATTTTCAACATGAATATTCATGGGGCTGTAAAGCAAATTAAATAAAATCTGGCAGCAACTGTACAAGAGTATTGTTCTATGCAAGCTTACTTCATAATTCTACTAAACCTGACTTTAGCAATAATTGGAAACCATGAGATCAGCTGAGATCATTCTGCTCTGAGATCGAGATGCAGATCATTTCAGTTTTTTGTCAATAACAATACTGAGTTTTTTGTTTGTTTATTAGATAGAAGAGTTAATAAAGCTTAAAGAAGGAATTTTGAAATCTCTGCTGATCAGAAATTAGACAGGCTGACCTATTTGGATCATATTGCTTTATTTAGCCTTATATTCCATCACCACTGATTCATTCTAAGATAAAGTAAGGTAAAGTTGGAGGTTGTCAGAACAGTCACGAAGCAGAGGATAACAACTAGGGAATAAAAAAACAGAACATCATTCACATTGCAGGTCTTCTAGACTAATTACATTTTTTTCTGTCTCTTAGCAGTATTTTTATAGCTGAAAGCCGTTGTATGCGCTCAGAGCCTAAGGGTGGAATCTCATTTTGCATTCAGGTCCTGATGGTGTCTGGAAGCTTTTCAAAGTTTTAAACTCAAATGACATTTACAAATAGGTTGTTTGGCATATCTGATTTCACAATTGCTACATGTGGTACTTGCCTTTCCTTGGTGTTTGACTTGTTTGATGCCTAAACATGAATATCAAACTGGTTATTTACTGACATTGATCATTTCACCTTGTTATGGAAAAGGCAAAATATCACAAAAATATCATATGAATATCGCCAATATTATAATATAGAGATAGATAGATAGATAGATAGATAGATAGATAGATAGATAGATAGATAGATAGATAGATAGATAGATAGATAGATAGATAGATAGATAGATAGATAGATGATACCATCTGAAGGCTTATGAGACCTTTAGTGGCTGAGAGAAGAACTGCTGGCAATGAGGGACATCTAGTGGTTAAACACAAGATGTACACGTGTCATTTGCCAGGGGGCTCTTGTTGCCAGATTCAATGTCCCAAATGCATCAAGGAATTTGAATTAAATTATTAAATGAATAATTGTATGCCACTGAGCTCTCAGCTGGGTTCATTCTGCACAGGCCGCCAGGCCAACACAAGACCAGCCCTTCCTCCTCATTTTTTTGTGATTACTTGAGCACAATTGTTTTTTAATGTGTCCAGTTTAAAAAAACAAAACAAAAATCATATCTTATTCGATTTTAAATATTAGGTTATTCATACGTATATCTTATATCGTTCATTTTTGTTCAGTTGCACTTTCAGGGATATACTTCTGTGTTCTTCCTTTACCCACCAATCCATTTTGAATTTCTGATTCTAAGACTGGAGCCTGAACGCCACTGCAAACTCTGCGAACACTTTTTTTCCCAGGAGTATTAACTACTGTCTCCACTAAAGCCACCATAAACAAACCTCATTGGATGTTGTATCATATTGTGTCCATTTTGTTTGTCTGCTGTGACAACGTTGTGTAATTGTTCTAAAATATAAGAGTAAGTACAGAAAGGTAAGGACCTCCCCTTAGAGCATCATTCTGAATAATGGAACACCTCAATTTAATATGATCTCCACTTTGATCCCGTGTATCAGTCGTGCAGTTGGCACCAATCGTCGAATTCTTTCCAATTAAACGGAGCTTGTTTTGCTATCCTTGTTTTGCCTGGGTCCAGTGTCTGTGTTAGGGTCAGACTGCCTCCAGGGAGCGCCCACGTCCAGCCTTCGGCCTGCACCCCTTCTCCCCTCACCTGTCTGAGCCTATCCCGACAAACACAGCTGTAACATGCCTCAGGATTAAAGCATACGCATCTTAACTGAAAGACGTAAACATCCATGAACGCAAAGTGTTCTAGATTAGTCTGGAAATGATGAACAGGAATGTGTTCCGTCTGCTTCTTAGAGGGTGATTTTCGGACTAAACGCACATGGTTCGTAGGAGACGTTTTTTTTGTTTTGTTTAGGTGTTTTTGTTGTCAAAATATAACTAACGAAAAAACATATTTATAAACTAATTTCCTTAAAAAAAAAAAACTTTTAAGATTTTGTGAAACCATGTCCAGCCTTGTCAACTACTTTCTCCTGGACATTCTCAGTAAAGAGTTAAGGGTTAAAACGAGCCGCTCACACCTCCCTCCACAGGTCTCCTCCCCTCCTGTGAACCAGCCACCTACAAGTTTGACAGCTCAGCCTTTTAGTGCCGATCAGCGGTGGCAGCAACAGATAGCCGGATTTTCCATCCAAAGACCACATTTTCCTGCTTTTCCTCTCCCGGTTTCTACTGCTTTTGCGCAGAGATGTGTGCCATCCGCGTCTCCCGCTGGCTATGAGGGATCTGATGCGTCCGTAGGCTTGGCCACTTCACCCTTTGGATCCATTTTTGCTTCGCGATAGAGTGGTTTCTATATAATTTATTTTAAAAACTTGTGATTGACCCCCCCCCCCCCCCCTCCCCCTGCCCACTCTTAGCCGGGCGTCCCAGGGAAGCTCAAACATGTCGCGGAGCGCGGACGAGGTGAACAAGATCACAGAGAGTACATACAAGGTGGGTTCTGGATTGGGAAAGAGAGCTGGGAACACAACAGGTGCGACCACCACGGAAGAGAAATACATCCACGTGTTCTTTTTGTGCGACTGTAGAACTCTCCAAGCCGGTTTTCTTTTGCTTTGAATTAGTGGCTTTACTTTTAATTTACGCAGAGAAGTGCTGTATTATGGAAGAAGATAACCCTGGACAGAAGCAAAAAACTGCTCTCCCTTCTCTTTTTTCTGGCAAGATGTATGGGAAGTAGACTATCATGTTTGTTGCTTAACAAAAAAGAGAAAAAAAGTGTCATTGCTTTAAATGTTGCTATTTATTTAAGCAGTCCAGAGGTTCATGCTTTGGGAGGACTCATCTGCTAAATGATTAGCCAGGTTTTGGGTTTCGGTTGAGTTGGTTTTAGTATTTTTCTATCAGGTTTTACTGATCAACTGCGGCTCGAACCAAAAGGTGACTGAAGAGAAAAGTTGAATCTCTGGTTTAAAAGAAAAACACACCCTAGGTGTGTCATTTCCTCATTAATGTGCTGCCTTAGTGTATCAGCATCATCTCAGCTGTCCTAAAATAAGTGTCACCTACAAACTTAGGCAAGAAGGCCTTTTGAAAAATAATTTGTGCCCCCGAAAATAGCTATTGATCATTAGTTTGAGTGGGAGGAAAGAAACCTAACCAGGATTAGAAATATCAGGCCGAATATTGAGCCACCAGTTTCACCAAATCTTTGAAGTTGCCTCATCTCTCACTCAATAGGTGGAACAGTGAAGGGGTGGGGGGTTTTTCTTACAAACATTTATCCCTCTTGAGCAGCTTTTATCTGCGGGCCTCCTCGTGGGGGGGCCCCCGCAGCTCTTTGGAGTGGTGAAATGCCGGCAAAAAGACTCCAGGTTTAATAATTTAGCTGCCTTTGTGTTTTGTGTGGTAAGATTATACAGCGAGCTCCTCGCCACCTCACCTCTTGCTCACTGCTGTAGCACGGAGTTGGTGTTTTTGGCCGCCCTGCTTTGCAGAGAAAATACTTGGAAGATTTACACATTCCATAAACTGTGACAGCTTGACAGAGTCACAACTTCTGCTTGTCTTGTTTGATTCATGTACGCCGTAACATAACTGAAACGTTCGCAGTGAATATATCATTTGGGTATCATTCATCTTAAACACTACTTACTGACAAACCAGAAGTGGGTGATCATTATGCTAATAAATCCAACTTTAAAGCAACATGAAAAGCAGATGCAGAGGTGTGTCGGTTGGGGTGGAAGTTGTGTTGATGAGGAGTCATGAAGACGGCCAGTGGTGTGTTTGTGAAAGTAGAGCATGTGGTGCAAACCTAGAACCGGGCTACAGACGCAGGCAGGAGGCCCAGGGCCACTCCTGCACCCCCTCACAGCTGCAACAAAATAATGGAGTGTAATTATATTATATACAGGGTTTTACTAGAGTTCAAACAGGTTTTTTCTCCCAAATAGGGAGAAATAGGGACGCTCCGGGATGTTACAAAACAATTGGTCAGAATTAGCACTGTTAATTACATTACAGTAGCAGACAAAATCATCTCAGGACACCACAGATCAAGGAAAGCTATTTAATGATACCCCAGTCAAACTAATTCTAGTCAAGTTTATTCTGGTCCATTTCACTCAAGTTCAATGCAGCATGATAGTGCAGAAATGGCTTTAGTGTAAGTACTCTAAATAAAGAATCCAGTGGTTTGCCTTGAACCTTCACTTTGATTCCTCCATCCAGGATTCACAGTGGGAGGTAGACAGCAGTGGCTAGGAAGGACAACATTTAATAAGGAGAGAGGTCTAGTTAAACAAGAGACATGGAGCTCGGACATCCGGCTCAAGTGTAAATAAGGTGTTAAAACTGTAACATATGAAAGTGAATACACATGTCACAAGCAGTCCATTCAGGTGACTGGAGAAGGATCATTGAATGGCAACAACAAAGCCCAAACAGCCTACAACAGCATGAGCTGCGCTTGTCCAAAGTCAACAGGTCTCTCAACTGCTGTTATATGTTTTGTTTTTTTTCACTGGTCAATGTTAGATGTTTACAGCATCTCCCTCTTTTCTCTCCAACCACACAGAATGTGATGGAACAGTTCAACCCGGGTCTGAGGAACCTGGTCAACTTGGGGAAGAGCTATGAGAAGTCAGTTGCTGGTGAGCTTCTTTACCTCGTGGATAAAACAGAGCAGTGGCAGGGCTGGGGTAGTTTATAGAAGCTAAATTGTAGAGTAATATGTTGGTTTGAAAAAGGCATAAGGGTTTCATGACCACTTTGTCATCTTCCCAGCAATGACCATGGCAGGAAAATTGTATTTTGATGCACTGTCTAAGATTGGGGAGAACGCTGCGGTGTCTCCGGTCTCCAGAGAACTAGGTAAGTGTCCGCATATCTGTCCCCTTGCTCTCTGCTGTGATACAGGAGGAAGACTTCAGTCAGTGTTGTCAGATGCCACAGACGCAGCAAAATTAGATTCAAGTTTTATTTCCTTTCATGATAAGATCTTTTTGGATAATTGGAAGAAGTCTGTGGCTTCAGAGAGGGTTGTAACGATGAACAGATGACCTCTGCTGTATGCATCTATAGTCTTCTTCTGTAAATGCTAATTAACAGGCTACACAGTGGTAGTTATGAAAACTGGGGCAAAACTCAGTCCATCTCCGGTTTTCAAACACAAACGTCTGTGTACATCCACAAATGGAATATGCAGCAAAAGCTTTTCTCTCAGGGATTACTTTTAATCTTTTGAAATATCTGGCGAGATGCCAGTTAGAATACCCACTTAAACCGAAAACAGCGATTCTCCTTTTCACATCTTGTTAATGCCAACCAAAACGTGCCAGTGAGATAGACTTGTAAACAGAGGGCTACAACAGTGTAACACAAGTGTTTGCTCTTGGTCAGTGCTCCAGTTTTGTGTTAGTCTTATTTCTTCAAGATAAGCAATACAAATGCCAATATGTAGCCACCTACATCCTACAGCCTCCAGTCATGCTCGGTCTGAAAGAATACCCACATAGTACAAAATGAAAAAGTATGAAACAAATCACAAACAGTTGTCATTTTGTTTTTTATGAGGAAAGCTTGTGTCTATTTATTTTTGTTCAAAATTACAGCCCAAGATACGTTTGGTTACCCATACCCATTAAAAATGGACCAGAAGGTGTGTCTAAACTTTGACTTTAATCGTAGAAACAAAGGTTTGGCTGCACAGCTAAAACTTATCAGAAGTTGTACTTGGCTTAATTCCACAGGATTTGTTTCTAATCAAGAGCAATGGGCCTGGGAATACGCTCCAAGTTTGTTTGGTACCCTGTTTTTGTTCCAGGCCAATTCCCCAGGCTTGAGTTCCCATAAGCTAATTTGTCTGGTTTTCTAACTAACTGTCACAAGAGGCACACTTTGCTTTAACCACTGTATGCCTTTTGCTTCCCCAGTGATGAGAAGCAAAACTGCTAATTAAATTCAGCAGCACGATGCAATGATCCACTTGGTGCTGTCCTGATGTTGCTAAAACAAAGTCTGTTATTTATTTAATAAGTCAGATTTAATCAGCTTTTTATCGTCAAATGAAAACTTAAATCATTTTTTCTGTTCCCAGATTTAGCTTGTTTTGTATTGCAACTGAGAGTATATTCAGTGTTCCATTATCAGCTATAATTAATGATATTGCCTTGTGCTGTTGGAAGATGTGATTAATCAGGAAATTAATTTAGTTTTTTAGGAGATTAGTTTATAATGAAAGCATTTAGTTTCAGCATTACAAGAGCTTTTCATTTGGCTATAAAATATGTGATGTGTGAAGAGGACGCAATCTATTTTTCTGCACATACTGGGATAATATATCAGAGTACTCGGGATTAAGGCTGGCTTGCCTTCTCATTACATGTTTACAGCAGTCCCAGATGGATTTTAAGTAGGATAGCCCCTTCAGTTGGCAAAGATTTATATGTCATCATTCTAAACTTTTTCTATATTTCACACTGAGAACTTAAAGCGTTTCCTAGATAAATGAGTACGGTAGATAAATGGCTGCTAACAAACCAGCAGCTGCTTGTCAGAGTCTGCAGCTAGAGGAGAAAAAGGTTCCCGTGTCTGTTTGCTGAGCTCACTAAGGATGGAGGGCTAAATAAAAAGGAATAGATAATGTCAAAGATCATGGATCTGACTGCATTTCCTGGTTATTTGTTTGCCAAAATTAGCAACATTACCTGGTCCCTTCACTCTGCTCAAGGCTGGTGTTTTGAACTTATTTGTGTGGAGAACACATAGTCAGATTGGTAAAAGCAGATTTTCACCTGCATTTTATGCTCATGGGCCTCCATGCTGACGGCTGCTGATTCAGAGTTTGTTATCTGATCTCAAAATCATGTCTTCATGCTTTAAGTACAGCTCAAAATGGGTTTCCTCTTGTCCCTCATTTCCTCGCCCGAAATGGAGAGGAAATGAAGGGAGGAGCACAAACAGCTCAATAAAACCCCTGCTGACCGAAGAAAAATAAATAACAAAGTAGAAAGTACATATTTTTAAAAATAATTTCTTCCTTATTTATCGCCTGCTTCATGATTCAAACTTATCTTATTTAAGATAAAAGCTAACATTTCCTTTGGATAATCTTGAAATGCTGATGGCGTTTGTGTGGGGTGGAGTTAGGTCCCGACCGCCACTTTTACCGCGGACTGGTGGATGCACTCCAGTACCCACTAATCCTTATAGGAGTGGCACAGAAAGAGATTTTATGGTCTCATGACAGATCAGTTTAATCTGTCATTATGTTGGATTATTTAGAGCAGGAGGTGATTAAATACACACAGTCTCATTTGATTTAATGAGCCAGGCCTGTCAGCCCAGCTGCACTGTGGCCGGAGTTTGCCATAAACATCTGTAAAACCGGTCAGGATACGACGTCGTCAGAATCCCCACACGTGGTTATATATACAGGACAAGATAGTCTCCGTGTCGTCGCTGGAGCTTTTTCTATGGAACTAGCATAGCTGACCTCTCAGAAACCTGAACTGCTCTGACACATTGCCAGAAACCAGATACTCTTGAGAGGCATTGGAGGACCTGTGCACCTTCTTTTAATTCTTTTATCCTACCTCCTCCTTCACCAGTTTACATGTCCTTTTTCTTCAAGTACATAATACTTACAGGAAGAGTAATAGTAACAGTATTATGTAAATGGTACGTCTATTTTATAAATAAATGTACATATATACAAATATACATATATACAAATCTGTTGCTCCCAAAATGAGATTCCACAACAGGGAACAACATCTCTTCCACGAATCGGAATAGCAGAGCTGAATCGCTATTTAGATAAACAAGTGTAATGGAGGCTTCATGGACACCAAAACTCAGTGACCAATGCACTAAACCCACTTTACATAATCCACACGTGTTTGCATGATGTGTCAGGTCTCTACTGGTGCCTGGATTATTGTGTCCACAGACAAAAACTGTGGAACTCTTGGCATGCTACCAGCAAAGTGCCATCAGAAACACCTCAAAGGGAAGATAAAAATTTTTTAGTAACCATCAGGCTATATAAGCATTATTTACCCTCTACTTGTTCTGGTTTAGATACTAATGGCTCATACTGCTAAGTATTGTTAAAAGCATGCTGACTTTCTGCTTTTCATGGACACACAGATAAGTATGTCTATTATGAGTATTGTGGATATGTGAATGGAAAACAGAGATGCTCTTCATCTAGTTGGAGAAAACAACATTCAGGACCAGATATATCTCTCTATATGTGGCCATGAAGAAGCGATAGCACTGCACTATGTATGACATTAACCAAGTTTGTGATCAATAAATGGCTCACTTACGATCACAAACATTAAAACCTGGAACCTGATGAGAAACTCTTATTTTTCTCCTTTTAATTGTGTGCTTTTCGGACTCGCGCAGGGAGTATAGAGCTGCTGCTCTCCGTGTCCAGCTCTGAGTCCACCCCTGTTCACAGCCTGGGCAAACAGGGCTGCAGGCAGCAGGTCTGTGCTGTGTGGGTTTATCTCGGCGTGGCTTTGTTGGCTAATGGCGGTGGGTTGCTTTTTGGCATTATCCTCATCGTGACGCAGTTTTGCCCTTGCAAACTTGCTCGACGCAGCACACCTGTTGCCCGGCAACACCTCGTGCAGATCGTGACTAACAGTAAACAAATGAGCGGGAACTGCTGGTATGAGCTCTGTTGATGAATCTGAGGGTTATGAGACTTGAGCCATTTTTATTCAGTAGTAAATTGCGTTCTATAGCCCTGTCATTGTTAAGCAATGCACAGCAGGGAGATGTTTATTACTCAACTTCAGTTTACCATGAAGTGCAAGTGAACCTGTCTTTCTGGTGTTTGACTGAATACCACACCTGACATTTTGAAGAGTGTTCTGATAAGGTCAGGTGTTTTAGACCCCTTGGCAGTTAGCTTGGACATGTCTGTGCCTAGTTTCCTCTAAAGCTTGAGCTGTATTGTTCAGGAGTCTTGTAATTCACCAACGTGTGTTTCTTTATAGCTGTATACAACACCCCTCACCACACGGTGCTCCTCCACCTCACTACACATTTTAGGACACTTCCTAGTCTCCCCAGACCACCCTAATCCAGCCTTTGCTCCCTCCTCAGATTCCTTTCCTCTCCTCTTTGAAAGTGCAGATTTACTGAAATTATCTCATGGCTTTTGTCTGCTGGACTGTTTGAAGTGTATGACAGACATTCTCACCAAAAGGCGAGGTGGGGCAGGGAGGCTGTGCAAAGACTGAGCGGGGAGGGGCTGTGTTTACATTTGGATGAATGCTCACAGGTCAGAGTGATAAAGCCGTCTGGTATGGATTTGCACGGTGTGCTTTCACACACTCGGAGATATGGTGAGATAAACGAGTGAATGGGTTGTCTCTGAGATTACCAATGCCACAAGCAGGAGTTGTTTGTCACACTGTGCAATGGAATATCAGCATTTAAAAACCGTCTCAAGGTTCCCACTCAGAGACTGACGTGTGTGTTACAGCTGGACTTTTTGGCTGTTGCAGCATGGGAAACATGTGCCCTTGGGAAAAACCCAGAGCGAGAAAAAGATGCAACGTGCTTTCTCAAGTTGCTGCTCAGACGATATGCACCCTGCATATCTTCACATATATAGCATATACAGCATATATAGCATATACAGCTCGCAGAAGATTGGCTGCTAGGCAGCCTTTGGTCCATATTGAAGAAATTCAGTAAAGATTCGGTACCAGAATTCAGTTAAAGAGCTTAAAGTTGCCTGAAATCAGAGCAAACATTTTATCTAGAGCTTTGAGCCAAGTCTGTAGCATTTCAGCACAGGTCTGATGTATCATAGCCATGTTAGTAAAATCTGCAAATAGGAGTCACATGGGCCAGTGAATAGTAGATAATGTGCTTTTTTGTTTTCCATTATGCTAAGTAGATGTTTTGCAACGAAACAAAGTTGCAATTTGTGGCTGCTTGTCATCAGAGCTCTTTTTGATTACGGCAGCAGGAGGTCCAGTTTTTCTGGTTAAGGCACATATGTATACATTTCTCTTCCATGCCAGCAACGGACAGCTTTTGTAATGGCGGTAGCTGGTGACATTTGATGAGATTCATGATCAACGTGACTCGTTTCACTGCAATATGGTTAAAGTGTTTTCTTTGCTTTGTGATCATCGTAGGTGTAGTCTATCTTAATTTGTCCGTCAGTATATTTAGATATTTAATAGACATGATCGTAGCATCGTAGCACACAGTTGCATTACTGCCAGCCTGTCAGTCTTCTGACATTAACGTCTGCATTTATCTCTCCTTGCTTGTTTTGTCCCCCTGGCAGGTGTCGTGCTGATGGAAGTCTCGGAGGTCCATAAAAAGGTTCAGCTTGAGCTGGAGGAATATGTGAGTGCTACATATGTTTTCCAGACTAACATACATACCCGCTGTAAATCCATATGTCGTGTAATTGCTCTGTAATTGCGCGGCCTCACCCCGATGCATTTTGTCCGACACTTTCACTCTCCAAACCTGTTGCTCAGTATATTTCCACACAGCTGCAAAACCAAGCCTCTGTTCTCAGAGCATCATCAGACACAGGCAGCCAGCAGTGCTATCTCCCACAGATAGACACAACCTCGCCTTCTTTCCCACCTACATCTTGCAAAGAGGGTTTGTGAACAAGCAATGGATAAAGGGGGTGGATGATTATGGGAAACAGGTTTGAATAGTAAGAGCACCTGTGACTCTATTTCCTTTCTGAGAACAAGCAAGTCTCAACATGCTCTGGAACAACCGCATCTGGAGATATGGCAATTACTGTAGATTCATTAGGAAGCTGGGAGCCTCTGGTCTCACATAAACACCTCCGTTGCACTGCACAAAGACAATTAGCATTTATGTTGTTTTTTATGATAGGTTTTTAGAATAAAATTTCAATTGTTTTTTATCGACAAAGCATTAGAGGAATGAATGCTGAACATGCAAGTCAATCATGTCAAATTTCTTTAAAAGGGGTTTAAAATGTTCAAATTCATGTCCAATTTTTGTCAGACTGCTACCGTATACTTTTTAAATCCTGTTCAGCCACCTTCACTTTTACTTTTTTTTACTTTTTTACTTTTAGAAGACATTAATGGAAAAAGCACGACTGTTTTCATTTGGTATTGCATGTTTTTTTTTTCTTTGGAAATCCAATAAAACCTGTATGAAAATAGCTTGTTAAAGACGAGTGGAAAAAGTTTTGGCACACTCGTCAGAGAGCGTGTTGCTAACAGCACCGGTGGGTAGGTTGTCTTTAATTGGAGAACAGTTTGTGAGTCACAGCATAGGTTCATTTCTGAGAAAACAATGGAAGAAAACTTCTCATTGGCTTTGCTGCTGCCGGTTATGTGTATGGGACAGTCTCTGTGCATTCAGAAATTGGGTTTTCCAAATTACTGAAGCAGACACTGTGTTTGTAACAAACTAAGGATGAGGGGAACGCTTTGACACCCTCTAACAACTGAGAGCCAGGGAAAAGACTATGGGCATTCCCACGCTTCTTTTCTGACTCATTCACATAAGCAACCTAGGACTTGCCTGTTACCCCGCACACAAAAAGGGACTATTGCCAACTTGTATCTGTGATTTGCTGCATATTCCCTTTTGTTTTTAACATCAAATCTGTCTTTCTTCATGACTTAAGTTTTATGGTCACCAATATCTTCATGTTGTTTTGTTTTTTTCCCTCTTTAACCTGTCCTGCCTCCTCACCACCTGAAGTTTAAGAGATTCCACAGGGAGATAATAAACGAGCTGGAAAAGAAGACTGACATGGACGTCAAATACATGACTGTGAGTATTTTCTGTGTATGAATCATAATTGCACCGTTTTCCCTCCGATGACAATGCACACTATTAATGCCTTTGCTTTCATATTTTGTTGATGCATTGGCTCTGAATAACAATGGGAAAATTCCCAAAATATTGGTGCATGGTGCTAAATGACAGGCTTTCTGCCAACTGTGATCATGAACAGGATGAGCAGCTTTTTATTTACACTGAAAAACACCAGTATAATCCCATGTGTGGCAGTTCAGGGCTATAATTTTCTGCCATTACGACTGCAGGCATGGTAATTAATTTCAAGTGAGTTGTGTCACACAGCCACAGAACACAAAAGGCAAAGAAGGCCCCGTTTTCAGTGTTTGGTGACGTTTCTCTGGATCAAATGTGTTATAAAATTATTAAAGGGCTATAGTCATAAATAACAAAATAATACGAAGATAAAATGGCCACTACAAATACAGCAAATTTAATCTCCGCATCGGGAGTTTTTTTTTTTTTTTTTTAAACAAATGTGAGTCTTTCCTCTATTCCAGGCCACATTTAAAAGATACCAGATGGAGCACAAGATGAAGCAAGATTCTCTGGAGAGGTCCCAGTCAGATCTGAAAAAGCTGAGGAGGAAGAGCCAAGGCAAGAACGCCAACAAGTACGAGAACAAGGAAAGCGAGGTAAGACGAACGGCGAAACACCCACAGACGTGTGACACATCATGTGCAGGTGCTCTGCCTTTCAAACGCACATGCAGACAAATGCACTCATTCATACACAAACTTTGTCACCTGAGAGGCAACGCGTCAGAGTTGGTGTGTTACAGTAGTCGGGGGTGAAGTGTGAAGCCTTCGGACTGTGCAGTCATGCAGGAAAACATTCTTGTTCATTGTTGGGTTCTTTTGTCAGCTCTGTGAATGCGCCCGTATGCTGCCCTCTCTCACATCCTATTAATCGCTTATCGGGTTGCCAAACACATGCGCTGACAAAAACACAAACAAGTAGAGGTGCTAAGATTTCAAACAGACAGCAGTTAGTCATCTGTCTGATTGGCCTGTGGCTTATCTTTATGTAAAGAGAGTATTACTGATTTCTTTTTCATCTGCTTCCGCAGGCAGCATAGATTGGTTTCTATTACATAACTAAACGTTTTCACAGTTAAGATTTGCCTTTTTTTTTTTATTTGTACAAAATTTGACCATTTCTGTTGGTGCTCTCAGTTAAATAGGATGAATGCTTTAATTGTAAAAAAATAAGCTATTGTGATTGGAGGTGTTTGATCTGGCAGTTGTTCGCCCTGGCGTGTTGTATCATCTTGGTAGATGGTAAAGATGGTAGCTGTTACGTGATGCTGCCACGCCCAAAGCTGCAGAATGAAAGTTGTGGAGGAGTTTAATCCTGAAGTTGCGTAGCTTTGAGCACGGCTGCCTCGGATCTTACACAACCTGTCTATTCATCCTGTAAGGCAGCTGGTTCTGCAAGTGTGTTTTTCTGTGCATAAATAAGGGTTGGTGTTTTCTGTCAACATGGTCAACCGCCCCCCCCCCCCCCGTTTAATTCCTCAAGCACATCTATATGTTATGTCATTGAGGGAAAGGATCAAATTATTTATGTCTGCTCTACTCTTAATCTCCTTCTTTGCTTTGTAGAAATGATTAGATATCTTTCCTCTCCTTTCCCGTTTCCCTTCTTTTGTGTCGTCCTCTCTCATTTTCTTCTGTCTTGGCCTCTTTTCACCTTCTTTTATGCAATTACTTTTCACCCCTGCATCCCCCAGCTCCACAGCACGCCTCCAGTCAGATTGTTTACTAGCTGCTCTGGTCTTATTCCATTTAAGGACAGGAATTAGGATTGGGAGGCCCATTATAAATCCTTATGGGCCTGTAAACAGGCAGACAGGATGTTAGAGCCCTTAGAGTGCAGCTCATGCGACCAGATGATTTGCCAGACAACAAAAACACTTCAGCGCCAAACATGGAGAGGAACGATAAATAAACAGGAGTGCTGTCATAATCCTCAAACATCTGAATAAAGCAGCTTGAGTTGAAACGATAAACAGGGATTGAAGTGTCTATCAAAGTCCTCTACATGTCAGAAAGGGACATGAAAGATTTATCTTTTAGAGTTTTTTTTTTGTTGCCATTTTTGGTTAAATGATGAAGTTCAGGGTTATCAGAGGTTTTGGCTCACATTAACAGGTATGTGTAAAAAAAAACAGACTGCCATGTTTTATCTATTTACTTAAGAATACATTACATTTGAATCCTGCGAATATCAACACAGACAGCTGACTATCTGCACTGGTGAGTCACCTGAACAACTTTCACAGACACTCTGTTAGAGAGATGGAGACAGGGATGATGTGCAGAGGTGAGCGTGTTTTTCCTCTGAAATTTGCATCTGCTTGTTTGTTAACAGGAAACCACAAAGGTTAGCCTGTTTCCAGGTTGCGATGATATGTCAATAGATCTGAGTAGATAGGAGAATATAGGACCTTCTGGCTCTGGGCAGACAGTCAAGACAGGGTTCTTTTTTACTCACCACAGTGTTCACGGTCCTTGTTAAGAGATTTCACAGTTAGAGATACAGTTACAGAAACATTTGGTGATTGAATTGAAAAATGTGCTCTGTGTTTGAGTTATATTGTGTTACGTGCCTCAGCCTATATGCTGTTTGTTTTCTCGGAGCAGGGAAATGCAGGGAACCTTCAGCCCACCACGGCCTCCTGGTGAATAAAGCTCTCAGTCATTGAAGGATTTGTCAGATGCAAACTGTTGTGAAAGCTGAAAGAAAAAGGTGTGTGCCATGGTGCGAACAGCCGTTACAGGCGTGCCACCTCCAGCCAGTTGGATGAGATATGGATCTGGCAAGAGGCTCAGACAAGACATCAGGGACACGGTTAGCAGAGGCCTGATGAAGCTGACTGTGCTGTACATCACTCTGTTTGAAAAGACGTAGTGTCAGTATACAAATCCATTCAGTGAATGTCTGATTGGAACCAACTTGTAACTCAGAAATATAAAGATATCTGATGTTTTATTTTTTGTTTTATAAAATGTGTAAGACTTATCTCTTTTAACAGTCTCTTCCACATACGTGCACGTGGCCTCCTAACCTTTTATAATCCCGGGCTGTCTGTGTAGATAAGACCCAGCCTCTGTGAGACTGATGCCTCCTGTCCCCTCCTCGCACCGCCGCTTCGCTCTGCCCCTAAACATCCCCGTTCCCCTGCGCCACAGAGATTACGATGTTCAAAAAGAGGATCCCTGTGCTTTCATGTAATTCACCCTCATTGTGACTGTGTACACATCCACAATCAAAGACTCGCCCCGGCAACAAAAACCTGTGCACCAAAAGATAAGAGTATCTGATGGCCTGCAGGAGATGGAAGTTTGTAGGATGGCACTCAGCCATAGTGAAGCCTGTTGATTCAGATTGCCTCAAACCTACTTGTTTGTTTTCTCTTGAACGTAGACAACCGTATCTATTTTGAAGGTATGAGATTTATTCGTCTGCTTGTTTTAGTGCCTGGAAACACTGACAAGCCGACAGATGGACATGCAGTTGTTCATCGCAGACGGCTGTAAGGAGGCTCTGCTGGAGGAGAAGAGGCGCTTTTGCTTCCTCGTGGACAAACACTGCATGCTCACGTACCACTTCGGCTCCTTCCATGAAAAGGTACGGACCACCTCTGACCCGCCGCAATAAGCACCCACACAACAGATCTTTCCTGCTGTTAATGCCGAGAAGGTTTTTCATTTTTGCATCTCAAATCATGGTCCAGGCCCTTTCATTCCAAAGCGGGCAGTCTCACCAGCTACAATAAATCTTGTTACCATAGTGACAGATATGTGTGCACTGCCTCAAGTGATTACTCATGTTTTCTTTTAATATCTTTTTTCTTTTTTTTTTCTCTCCTTATTTCCACGACTGCTGATTAGGCCAGAGACATACTGGCAGAAAAGCTGGGCGGCTGGCAGGACCAGTGCAACGATGCCACCAACATTCCCGAGAGTGTTTTGTCTATGATTGAGGGACTGCGTACGCCCGTTCCCTACACACCGCTGCCTTCCCCCTCCCCATCACGGCACAGCGTGGTATGAGGGGAGGGATTAGGGACAACTGAATACGTTTTCTCACAGTGCAGACCGCATATTGTCTCGAAATGCTGCAGTGTGCTTTTATCTTTTGTTCATACTGTGCTAAAAATCAATATCTCACCAGCACAAGATGGAGAGTTAAACATTTTTCCTTTTTAAGGGACAATTTTTACATCAGTGATCGTTGAAATTATTGCAAATAAAATGACTTAAACACTTTTGTACTGGGTTTTGATCTCGCTTGTCTTTTGAACAAGCCTTACATTTCAGTCCATGTTGTGAGGAATTCTGTTTGATTTGTTTGAAAGTATTAAGGCTTTAGCACCCAGATATTTGCCAAACTGCTAATGTGAGTGATTTTTATGTGGCAGAACATCACTCCACCGGCTCCACCGCTGAAGGCTCAGACCAGTCCATTGGCTAACATGTTCACCCAAGATAACAACACCACAAATAATTCCACCAATAACGGCCCAGGTAATATGTCGCTGGCTTTTATTAGCACTTCCTTTTCTGCTGCCATGGCTTCAAGCTTGTGCCTTTCCACACAAGAGTGTGATTAAATAAATGTTTTTTTTCTTCTAAATAATCATCGGCTTTACTTGGGTTTAGAGTACACTGTAGAATCACCTCTCTTTGTGCAGTAATATTGCCCTTTGATTGTTACAAATATAAAACCCCTGATGAAATGGCTTCATAAAGGAAGTAAAACGTAAAGCTGGATAGTTTGCTGTGAAACTTCTGACATTCGAGATTGGATTAGAGCGATTTAAAACTGCTGAATCAGCCTTTGTTGTTGCAAAAATGATGTGAACATTGAATTGAATCGCCTGTGTGCAATCTTACAGATGTCTCACAGATATTTTTGCGCTAGTATGAAGATTATCCGTCACGTCGGGTTCTTTCCTCTTCACAGATCACGAAAGCAGTGAGGAGAACAGTCTCGCCAGGTCTGTGTCAGTCGCCACAGGCCTCAACAATATTGTGAAGAGGCCACGTGTGCGCACCGTCTTCCCCCACGCTGCCGGCAGCAACAACACGCTGCTCAGCTTTGACGAGGGAGACATCATCATTCTTCTCATCCCTGACGAGAGAGACGGCTGGATGTATGGTGAAATGGAGAAGAATAGAAAGTGAGTGGAACAACATGTGGACCAGTTGTATTCAGCAGATTAGATTATCAAACGTATGTAAACCAGAGCAGCCTGACACCTAAATATCATCTATATGCACTGCATGCAGACGAGAACTTTGGAAGCTGAATTAGAGACTTTTTTATAGCGTTTTGTGTTGGCCGACCCGAGCACAGGTATCATTAACTTTGCAGTTTCATTGTGCTGTTGGACAAGAAAAGATTTGATTTTCTGTTCTCCAATTGGTTAATGCTTCTAAACTGAATTAAGAAAGTATGTTCTTAAGCTCCTATTACTCGATACACTGTCACTGTCTAATGGACTTGAGTATGAGGAAGTAACTGTCCAACCAAAGGAGAAGGTACTTAAGCTTCCATCCAAAGGTCTCCGATGCACTCTTTATGTAAGAGCGAGTATCTAGCATTTGCAAGTCAAAACCTTTTTACCCTTCAGCTCACAGGACCACACTTTGCCGCCAGCATGTTTTTCCCTCCTAATGATACCATTGTGTCTTTGTATGTCAGTAAAGTAAGTCAAATCTATCATCTTATAAAGAGGTGAAGAAACTCACACACATGACAAACTATGGCAGTCAGTATGTACCTCTTCAACCTAAATATGTTTTTTAATATTTATAAAAATCCTTCAAACATCAATTTTAAATTTGTATAACTAAGGCTGTAATTCTAAATTTGGCCTCCTGCTTCACTGGGACTTTGTCCTCCAGTTGTACCAAAAACCACGCTGCTGCATTAACTGGCCTGATTCTAAAGCTAACCATGTTCATTACAGACAATAACTTCAGACATGCCAGTGCTGAGCAGGAACCCTGCCTAATAAATGAGTCAAAATAAGTCTTGGCCTGAGGGCGAGATGTACAAAAGCAGAGCAGATCATGGCAGTGAAAGACGAAAAAAAAAACTAGCAGAATATCACCTACTCCCCCACACAGAAAGGCCCCCATCAGGATCTGTCTCCCAAGCCTGCAATGTTAGAGTTTTTAAAATAAGGATTTGATCTGAAGCCTCAGGAAATTTGTGTGTGCAAATTTGAATTTTAATCATTCATCAGGTGGATCATCATTATTATTATCAAGGGAGCTAAACTGGCAAATTCATCCCAGTGAAAATGATCAAGGACAAGAACAACTTTGTGGCAGATCTGCCTTTGAGAACAACTTTAAGAAAAGCTTTAGTCTTTTTTTCACTGCTGTTTGTGGTTTGAGATGTAAGTTCCCCCACGGCTGTATTTCTGAATCATATTTTATCATGTTTATCAGAGCAACATCTCTGAAGAGATTGGCCACATGTCCCAAAGGAAGTTTGGTTTGGTTGCATTTGCGTATATCTTTCAAGGTTTGGCTTTGTGATTATCAGCTTTTGTTAGCTTATCTCAGTAACTGACCTGACAACATCAAAACTGCCTCAGATTCTACTACTGATGTGGCAGATACATTTGAATCCAGTGAATAAAGAAACAAGTTAGTTTTGAGATGACATCTATACATCTGTGCATGTTTATTTGATTCCAATGTCTGATCAGCAAGCAGGATATATACTTGTCCTTTACTGCCCAAGATTAGTCTCATAGTGAAGGCTGTTGGGACATTCTGAAAAGACTCCAATACGTTTTAAAGGCCCGGCTGTTCTACTAAACCCACTGAGTAGCACAAGCTAAAAAACGCACTGGAAATCAAAATGTTTTGAGAGTGAAAACTGTTTCTTAAGTCAACATAAGCAATTATTTATGAGTATGACTCACTAAGTGTACTTCCAGTTAGTCTTGACTCAAAAGAAATGTATGTTTAATGTCAATGTGTCCACACTGAGGGAGAGGCAGAATCAACACAAATGAATCATCAACAGTATTGTTCCATGACGGTACAATGACACACAGTCCTTGGTCAGAGGTAGCTTTAACTTTGTTTGCCTAAACCTTTTTGTAGTTGGTGAAATTCTGCCTTTATCTAAATTCAGCACAAATCTCGGTCCCAGTTGTAGTCTGATTGTGCAGCTTTCATTCAAATACAGCAAACATGTCCTTCAAATAAGATATGAAGGCCAAGACATCTTGTTCCATGTACAAGTCTGTGTTTGCATGTAGACAACATTTGAAATATTCATGAGAGAAAAACAAGGGATGTGTTATATTTCGGGTAATTAGCTCTGGATCTTTTACTCTCCACCCGACTGCTTACCTGCTTTCGACACAAGCCGGCATAAACAAGATGGTCAGCACTACCGAGACAAGAAACAAATTTGAAAAAAGGAACAAGGAAGCTTCCTCCAGCGAGCATGTCGTCCCAACCCTGCAGGCTCTGCATTTTTTAAATACAGACGTGTTCATTGAGCCCATCGTATGACAAGCTTACATTGTTTTACAGCCTGCTAATAAACACCCATTCATTTTTTGGCTTGCGTGTGGATAGGAATAAATGGTCACATGGTATTTCTTTCTGAAGACCTATTTCGAGAACCAACTCTTCCATTGAAACCTGCGCGCAGATTCATTTGAATTCAAATTCCTTGATGACAAAACCTTGTGTTGAGGAAGTCTTTGATATTTCTGGCCTAGTAATGGAATTGACTCTTTTAAAAACACAGGGAAAAATTTGAAACTGTCTTTTGCTGACGCATTTGATAGACGTGTATAATTCCTCTTTCAACACTGGATAAAGAAAGGCATGTGTAGAAGTACGTCTTAATTTATACGCTTTAAAAAAACAAAAGGTACTGAAAAGAAGGTGAAGCAACAGAGTTCCTCATCAGTGATTTTGAACGATTTGGTTAAGCCCAGAGTTGAGAGCAGCGAGGGCCACAGACGTAATCAATCCTAACTGGCTTTCCTTGTTTCTGTGTTTCAGGAGGGGCTGGTTCCCTTCATCTTACTGTCGCGCTGTGACCGAGCCTCTCATGAATAACAGCAGGTAAGGAGACTCCGCATTCCAGCCAGCACACACACCGGCAGGTTTCATGTTGCACCCAGCTGTATTGTTGGCAGTGTTTCCTCTGGTTACTCCTATTGACGTGACAACCTCTCTAATCCTATGGGTACTCTCCTATTGCTCAACTTTTGATTCAGGTTTTCCTAAAGTCACTCTCTGCAACAGACCTTTCAGTCATTTAGCATCACAAAACTTCTGTATAAAGAGTAGAAAGTATAAATTGTAAGATCTTTTAGGGTTTTATTTATTTCCCTCTCTTTTTTTAAGGGTTCATCGACCGTGGTAAAACTTTAGTATGTTTATATCATAATTCTATGTAGCCCTTGAGGATTTGAAGGGATTCCAGAATTTGGCTTAGCCAGATATCAGGAGACAGGATGTTATGGGCAGACTTTGCTGCTCATGATGGGGAGGGATGGTTCAAAGAGTTGACTCCAGGCTTTTCTTCAAAGAGACTTATCCCTGTTGACCTAATTTATTAGATTCTAATATGCTGCACTTCCCACAGAATTTGCCAGCCAACTATTAGCAGTCACTGAAACAGAAAGTTGAAACTGTAGCCAAAACTGTGGAACACGTCACACACACAGAATGATAAATACTCTCTTATTTACTCAAGAAAAATTACCTCATTACGTTAGTTTGAACATTTTCTCTAAGTGTTTGACACTGACTTTGGATTTAGTTTAAACGTCTTATCATCCCTTAACCCGAAGGAGCCTGATGATTGCGTTTATTCTTCCCGTTCATGTGCAGTGAGCCTGCTGCTCCGTACCGCAGTAGGAGCGTGGTCAACCTCCACCACCAGGACACGGAGACAGACGAGGCCACCATGGTGCTCCCCCCGGAGGACTACTGTGACTCCCCGCAGCGCAAGTCCATCAGGCACAACGCCTCGTCCTCCAGCAGCGCCGTCACAAATAACAACCACCAGTACTCCCCCAAGCCCTCCGCAGCCCTCTCCTCCTCCTCCAATCACAACACGGTGAGTCATGCAGGTGGAGACTCGGATTCATGCGCATTCATCTAACGCTTTCACGGTTATCCGCGGGGTTGAAGTCGGCCGTAACACGTTAAGCTTTGTACAGCTGATGCCAGAGTTTAATAATGATTGTCGAGCATCTCACCTGATGCGTGCGGCAGCAGGGCCACAGCTGCCCTCAGCTGTGCCTGCCTCAGCCTTATCACGCCTGCTGATGACAGGACATGGGCATGTGTGCACAGGGTATCAGATGAGCTTCATATGTCTGCCCCTGGAAACCTGACCACACGATGATACACTCTCAGTGTCGGCTGACCCAGGCGATAAAGAAATCAGTCGTTTTGACTCAAAAAAGGGATTTTTCTGTACAGGTAAACGATGACACTGACACATTCTTGGTATTTGTACCCCATGCTGTCACAATGCTTAGAGTTATTGTAAGTATTGTGCTCATGGTCACGTTTTATTTTTAGATTAAGTATTGCCATGGCTGCAGTGTTATAGCACTTCATGATTTGTACAGAAATGACTTTTACTCCTATTTAATGAAACTGTCACTGTGCCCTGACGGTAATACACAACCAAAACAATGTAAGAATCAATGTTTTTTTTTTTTTTTCTGCTTTTCGAATACAATGCAATTTTCAAGAATTCATTCCCCCTGGCTGAGCCAGGAGGAGTTTCTATGTTGTCAGTCACGCCTGGCTCTATGGTTTCTATGGTTACGTCCTCGCACATACATGACCACCCACACTAGGAAGAGCTGAAGCACAGCAGAGAGGGTGGGAGTCAGAACTGCAAGCTGTAATTGAGTTCTATTCAAGTTTCAGCTTTCTGTCTGGGTAGCTGTGCTCTAAACTAAGTTCACTGCAATTTAGTTCACTAAATGTTTCATAGTTTCTTTGGCCTGTTTTCTGACTGGGCCTGCAGATGCACATGTGGGTCAGCTGGCTAAGACACTTCCTCTTCATGCAGATGTTATTAGTATACAATTCACCCTTGGTAGGCATGTGGATAATGGTTCTGCTTCAGAATGTAGCTGACTGTATCACTGACAGTAGGCTGTCTGACTTCATTTATATGACATGTCATACAGACATGACAGGCAAATTGTCGGCAAGCAAAAGTTAGGATGATTTATGATTCCTACCACCTTAGATTAGAACAGGCTGAAGCATTACTTTAAAGACAATAAATGCTTTTTAAATAATCAAGTTTAAAACTAAAATCGGATTGTTTTTCTTACTTAACTGTGGACAACAATTATTGTCCTTTAGGTGACAGTGCTCCAGAAAGAGGCATGAACACTAGTGTACTGTAGACATGAGAGCAGCCTCACATTATATAAGCCATAATTCTGGTCAATATTTATGGCTTATTTACACATTTCTTTTCATTTGCATCCTATGCAAAGACAAAGGCAAAGGTGTGGTTTCGCCTTCACGAAAGCTTTTTACTTCTCCTGTGGGCGATAAATGTAAATATATTGCGGTATATCAGGGTCAAACGTACCTGCGCTCATCATTTAAACACATCTAAACACACCTCTGCACACCGATGATACTTGGAGATTAATTTATCTTTCTTAGCCCACAGCCTGAGACTTGCACACACTGGACAGGAAGAATGTTACCATGCGTACGTCCACTGTCGGGTCACTTAGTCTACGTCCGGCACACATCTCCATCACTGCCCTGGCATTATGCTGGAATTCCACTCGGGGTTAACCTGATACCTATCTTCCCTCTTTGCTGCTCACTTTTCGCTCTTTCATGCTCTCTTGTTTGTCTAATCACCTGAAAACTTGACTGGTTGCCTTCAGACCTGTCCCATACTCCTTTTGTGTTTTTTTTCCTACCTAAATCATTATTTCACAACAGACATCTGATCTGATCCTAGAATAGACATGCACATGGGAAAAAAACTCTAGCAATGCAGCACATTAGAATAGTCTGTCCTGTGCTCAGCGCAGTTTATGAGTGGGTTCTTGTTGTGTAAGTTTGCAACATGTCGTGGGAACATTTATGACTATTATTGTCTTTAATGATGAAATGTGTTTTCAGGAAATTAATATGGGTATATCACTTTTTATCTCATCGTTAATCAATAGTTTTCTCTCAGTTTAAATGGAGGGCACAGTTATTTCCATAACGTTCCTCTTGCCAAATCTGATAGGTATCAGCAGTATTGCAGGTTGATCTGGATGTGTGATGAGCGAGCTAGAGGAGCTGGGGTTTCCCTGGAATGCTGCTACCATGAGAAAAAAATGCACCCTCGCTGGTTTGGTGCTTTGTGTAAGGGTTATAGATAGCCATTCTCAGGAAATGATACATTACGAGGAAAGAGAATGTCGAGTGAGACAGAAAGTGATCTGGCACATTCTCTCCCTGGGGTAAAACTAAAGGGGTATCATTCATGATATCAGTTCTGAGCATCTGAGAGAAAGAAACAAAGCCATTAAAACATAATTTGATATCCAAATAACAGTCAGATGTTAAACAGGTGTTTAACCTCGAAGGATCCTTTTAGAAATAACTGTCTCAAAGAAAATCATCCAGAGTAGACATGGAACATTATCCATTTCTGCCCTCTTGAGGACATTTTGTGGTACTACATGTGAGTGGCTCAATACTTAAATTAGAGATTGGTTTATTTTTTAGAGATGGGAAATGTAAATTAATAAATATTTAAGAAATAAAATCCATATGCAACCAATTGTAGCCAAAACACAAGTCAAAAGTGATGAAGAACAATGAGCCATGTGTGTTGAATTCTTTGACTGACTAACAGGTTTCAGTTCAAAGAGCCACTCCAGTGTCTACAGAACTCCCTTCATCCACCACTGCCCCCAAACTAGGCGCTGAATACTTTATTGAGAGGGGCAACTTCAACTTTGGTAACTTTCAATGTAGTCCTGTGGGGCAATCTGTCATAGACTTAGACTTAGACTTAGACAGTACTTTATTGATCCTTTGGGAAGACTCCCTCAGGAAATTAAGGTTACCAGCAGCTTACAGGCAAAAAAGTATTTAGTTAAATTAAATTAAATTAAATTGAATTAAGCAAAAAAAAATACAGATTAAGTACAGTGTATATAATAGGGGTTGTGTGTATGTAATGTAGGAGTTTGGCGGATAGATTGACCAGTGATATGGTTGTACTATGTGGTTTGTCCTGATAAATAAACTTCACATGATCAATTTAGACTGTGGACATTTTGGAGGGGAAGTTATGGTTTCTGACCTTTTTACTTTTAGCTCAGACCTCACAAAGATAGAAAACAGCAAATGTCCTCAATCCATCGCTGTCCTTTCTTTTTGAGTGACCACAGTTTGATTAGCAGAGTCTACTATGTGGATAACAGGAATATGTTTTCATTTTCTTTAACTCCCTTTGACTTGTCATCAGAACAGCTATCACAAATAGAGCGCGTGTGGTTACAGTGTTTGCCGGTCAGACGATCTGGTCTCACGTGGTTGGACTTAGTTGTCGTTCTCATTTAGTAATTAGATATACACATGATATGAACGGTGATTCACATGACCATTTGAAGGTGCCAAAGCAGTCATTTGCAACTCAAACTTTGAACAAGGATGATGAGATTTGCTCATAAAGTATGAATACATACAGTATATTATTCTTTTACTCAGACAGATGAGAGTTGCTTTCTGTTTGTGAGGCACTCACTAAAACAACTGTGTGGTTGACTGTGAGGCATGTGGAAATATCCTGAAACTGCATGTCATGGGGTAAATTTGTTTCTTTTTTTGTGCGCTTTGGCCTAATTCATTTATACAGCGGCAAGTATTTGAATAACCTAAAAATGTGTGGCTTTACACAGAAATGTAGCAAATGAAATGTACGGCAGTGAATCAGTTTGTTTTTCATCACAGGGAGTCCAGTCGAACGGCACCTCCAGACCTCCCCCTGCTTACTTGGCGTAAGTCACAGCAGTGCATCAGCGTTTGCGTTTGTCTCCCTCCGACATGCGTCTCACACTGGCCTCTGCTTTATGTTCACAGCGGAGGGAACCCGTTTGCAACGGTCAGGCTACGTCCAACTGTCACTAATGACCGCTCCGCGCCGGTCATCTGATCCGTCCACATTCGCACCCGTCACCACTTCCTGCTAAGCGTCAGGTGAAGCGGCTGGGCCTCAGCTCCCTCTGTCCGGCAGCGCCTCCTGGGCCCGCGCTGAGGAGAGCCATGCCATCTGAGTCTGGAGTTTCCCCACTGCTTGATTCTGATGCATTTAGGGACCGTTTTATTAACCGAGAAGATGCTCGTATTTATATTTTCTATATCGGTTTTAGGTTGTCCGTGGCGATGCTTACATTGACACATTTTTAACTGCACTTGAGATAAGGATGAATAAAGTGGTCATATGCTGTCATGTATTTATGTTGTTCAAGTTGCTTGTTACTTTCCTGTTGCCAGAATTGTGCACCTTTACGAGCTTTAGGTTCATTTTACTGCTCACCGTCCATAATCCATGTGGTCAACCGTTGAAATCCTGTCTGCACAATTGTACATCAGCTCTACATTTCCCCTTTGCCAGCTATGGTGAATTATTTTCTTAATTTTTTTTATAGATTTGAGACACTTGTGCCTTAACGACACAAACACACAGACTGTAAATATATAACTATTCTTTCCTTCATCTTCACATCTTGGCGAGTTCAGCCACCTCTGCTTTGAGTACGCACGGCAAGCCCGCGTGTAGAGCTCGTCCTCAGCCGCCATTACACCCCGAGTAGAATTTAATGTACGAAAAATAAAGATTTTATTTCAGCAGTTTGCCTTATGGTTTTTCATGTTGCTTTAATTTTCAAAAAGTCTCACTTGTTTGGAAAGTCGATGGCTAAACTTTCATCTAAGAAAGAAAAAGATCAAAAGCATAAGTAGCATTATTTTTTAATTACAGTAACTCATATAAAAAGTAAGAACCTCAATCATAACAGCGTGCGTAGTGTGTTTACTAAAGCAAGATTTTTGTACTCTTTACATTTTTTTAAAATCCATCCTGATCCCGTGAACAGATTCAGAACATCCTGCTGTGGTGGAAGACGTAGAAACAGACTGTAGACACATGGACAAAACTCTGAATTGATTGTCTGGCTGGGAGGAATGGGGCAGGTTGACTTGTCACAGAGTAAAGTACTGAGATAAAAATCCAGATATTATGCACATTGTCCAAAGATTTTAACTTTTACTCGGCATGCTTTCTTGATGTGAAGTTCTGCTTTGACTGAAGAGTGCTCTCAAAGCTAAGTCCGGAGTCAAGCAGCGAGGTTGGAACGTCGAGGGCATGTCAGATTGTATGTACCTGAGGTCTGCATTGGCCCTGGCAAAGCACAACCCAGCAGAATAATCATCAAACACACTATCAGTGCAAATATGGCCCCAAGAAATAACATCGACAAAAAAACAGGCAAAATGCTTTTGTCAGACAGAGTCCACTGCTTCAGCTGGAACAGTCCACGCCCTAAGATCACTATGTGTTATGTGGAACAGCCAAAAGGGGCTAAAGGAGCAAAAACATCTGAAAGAATCGATTTGCACTTCCTTAAAAACAAAGGGGAAAAAAAATCATCCTTGACCTCCAAACACAGCGTTACATAACACGATGTTAACTAACAGGTGTGCCAGTGAATAGATAAAAGGCAAAAAATGTAAGCGTGCTGGTTAATTCCAGCTCAGAAAAAAAAAAAGCATAAAGGAATCTGCTCAGACCCTCGGACGACTGAGCTAAATCTGCGGAATCCCATCGTCACTCAGCATGTGGCGAAGGCACTGACGACAGCCGGACACTGAGGTGTGCTCGAGCATATTCTTAACCTGCCGATGAAAATAGACTCTAATCTGTAGATCGTTTGATATATGGAAATGGTGGGATTACGTAGGTGAGGCTCTGTATGTGGGGGTTACAAGCGAAGGCAGGAGCTGTGGTTTGGTCCCTCTAGCCGAAGGTAGCACCACAGTTGGGACACCGTCTCTGACGCAGAGCGAAGCAGAACAGAATGCCCAGCGGGAAGAAAAAGATGGCACACAGGATCCCCAGACAGGTGAAGTCATCCTCCAGGACTCCCACTCTGTGGCACACATGGAAAAGACATCGATGGATAAAGGAACACTGCCAGGGAGGGCACGCTGAGAGGGAGACATTTCACATTTCATACGGGACAAGGGAGCAACATGTTCCCGCTCATTTAAATCATTTGTATTATCAGGTGGTACAACATAAGTCACATAAAAGAGCAAGGTCTGCGCACGGTGCAACGTTTTTTGTATACATAATGCAGCCATCAAATTCAAAGCGAGCAGACATCCTTTATGAGATGGAAATATATCTGATTTTCAGAAATATGATGTATTACAAACGTCCCACTGTGAGGCAAACAGCTAAGTTGTGCAAATGTATGCGTTCCTTTTCATTCACATGGGTTGTAGTTTCATGGTTACATGACACCGTCTTAAATCTGTCCATCCACTTGCTTTACCCGCATATTCACAATAGGGCTGTGGGGGGGGGGGGGGCTGGAGCCCATACAGGACATCATTGACAGGCAGAACATACCCTGGGTAATAACATGTAAATGTATCAAC
Organism: Menidia beryllina; assembly: GCA_013363375.1. Lineage (NCBI taxonomy): Eukaryota > Metazoa > Chordata > Actinopteri > Atheriniformes > Atherinopsidae > Menidia > Menidia beryllina. The sequence goes on from JABUIW010000047.1 coordinate 3,813,766, forward strand.
AACACAGATAAGAGCGGCTTTTAAAATCGTCTCATTAGCTAGCAGTCAGTCACAAGACGGCGTCCTGTCTGATGATGTCAGAGCCGCTTCACGCTGTAAATGAGACGTTTCAGTACGTCTTATCAGTGGCTGTTCTCCACTTATCTGCCATCTGCACCATACCTTGACCTTTCACGTTAAACTAGAACTGAGATGCTTTTCAACCAAAGTCTGACCTCATTCTGAAAGAAATGGAGAATAAAAAGTTCAAATCAAACAAAATCACTGAACATTTTAGAAGGATGAAAAGATGATTGTTGCTGGAGTTTTTCTATCTCTCCTCACTTGACTGTAATTTAAACAGCAGTGCTTCAAACTTGTGACTTGTCAACAATGTCATGAATGCATTTCTGATCTACTTTGTCTTTGGCATTTGGCCTCTAATAGGTCTTTTTTTATTTTTAAAGAAATCATTTAATTCCCCACAAACATGTGACCAATTGCTGTGGAACAAATAACCAAGTAATCGTCAGGACAGGACAGGAAGCAGCTATTTTTGACTGCTAATGGCAGCTTTAATCCAGAGTGACGGTAAACAGAGGGCTCACCGCCGTCTCATGACTGCTCCACGCCAAGAAGCGCGGCCACAAAACCTGCTGGAGGCCTCAGGGGGACTTAAAGGAATATGGGGATCAGATGATATAGCATATGAAAAGCTACTGTGGAATGCCTTACTCAAAGAGCTACAGCTTTGATCCACTGAGTTAAAGCTTATTAATATGATTCCAGCTCTCGTGCTGTGTGCGACTGTGCTGTCTCAAACTAAAAGTTAGCCTTCGCTAACATTTAAACCTGTGCCAGACCTGTGAGGGACTGAGGCAGCACGGCCAACAAAGCAACATTTTTAATGAAGATGTGCCAGCATTTTCACACCCTCATCAATGTTTTACTTTCTGTCGGCATTCAAAATATACAAGGCTGTTGGCCAGTTATCTCTTTATCAAATAGTGAGGGTTTCTGCTCAACTTTTGTAAACAGAGAGCTAACACAAAGCACTTGTTTGGGAAAGTAAATGAAAAGAAATTCAGCAGGCGAGTGGGAAAAATTAATCAACAGATTTTCCCATGTCCACGCCTAAACAGGGCAAATTGAGCTAGTTCTCATTGTGTATTTGTTTTTTTTAAAAATGAAGCGCTGTAACAGTTTTAGCAAGTTGCGTTTGACAGCATATGATCAAAACCTTCACCATTAGTTCAACTAGATAAGCAGCGCGCTTTTCCAGGGAACTGGAGGGCGTTTCATTTCCATGAGATGTGTACGTGAGCCGTGTCCCTGCGGTCACCTTTGGCCCCGTCACATGACTGAGGCTGAACTCAGCTGACTGATGGGATGTTGACTCACCACAGCGAAACAAATAGGGAAACTCTCAGAAAACTGAAAGTCATGCTGGCTCTTCTTATCTTTCCCAATAGTGGGAGTTCAGGGGCAGTGAAATAAAAACAGAAGAAACAGAGAAGCACGCACTCAAAGGCAAGCGCTTCGTGACAGTGAGCGCAGGGAGAAGGGGAGGCCTGTGTGTGTGTGTGTGTGTGTGTGTGTGTGTGTGTGTGTGTGTGTGTGAACAACAACAACCGTGTCCTCACCTGCAAGCAGGACAGCCTCCCACCACCACTACCGAGGGCTGGATGATGGTGTAGCTCCCAGTGTAAGGCTGCTGGGAAACAGCAGGGGCCATCTGGGCCGACGGGTACCCTACAGGATGGACCAGATAGACACAATGGCGTTAGTGTGAGCCTGAGAAGCCGTGCGCAACCACAACTCAAACCAACGCAGTCCCTCATTTGCGACCCTTGTTTTTGACGCAAACACAACACGTTCGAGTCTCATCGCAATGAGTTTGCAGTCCGGCGTCCAAATGATTCAGGTCTACAGCTGCAAGCATGAATTATACCTTTCAATCCCACCGCTCAGGGCCTGTAAAAGGAACATCTGATAATAAAGTTTCTATAAATAGGAGATGGCAGGAGAGAGTCAAAGAATAGGCTGTGACGAGTTATGACAGGCTGGAGAAACACTGGCTCCTTTCAGTGACACTTACAGGATACATCAGCTGTTGAATTTGCTGTTTTTTTGTTTTGTTTTTTTGTTGTTGCCGGAGCCAGATGCTGGTAATTAATTCAGAGCATCTGAAATTGAGCAAAACGCCTGCGCCTACACCTGCTCTGTGGTTAGGGTGCAGGCTCAGGTGAGCAGAAACCAGTGGCTTCTTAGACAACAGGAAGCCTGGTGGTTGTCATCTGAAGGCTGCGGGACTTCCTGTGTCAGAGGTGTGTGCCTGTACAATCACAGTCAGGTGATGGCCGCCTGCTTCCCATAAAGCACACTGACGGCTCTCTGTTGGAAAGTTCACCTCCACCAGAGAGCCACAACAACAGCCCCCAGGGGGGGGTAAAGGCTGCCCAGGTGGGAGGCTCTCTGAACCTCATTCAGCTGTGCCCCTAACGCCATATTTTTCCTTTGTAAAGAAAACAATACAACCTAAAATCACTGTCCGCGCGGAACTAAGTCAGAATTAATAAAACGAACTAGTGTGTGGCAGTATAACTTTAAGCCTCGGCGAAGGTTTCGGTTTGTCTGTGGTTGGAATCCACTTTTCGGACGGTTTCCTGCCCCTGAACTTGGCCGTTGGCGTGTTCGGAATGGGGCTACTCGCCTGGGCCATCGGGGTACTGGTATGGCGGCGGGGCGGCCGGAGGGATGGCCCCGTAGCCGTGCTGTGGCTGCGGCGGCCCGTACTCATACGCCCCCGGGACGGCGTTGTACGCGGGAGGTCTGTCCTGAAGAAGGGGCTTGCTGTCCACCATCTCGCTCGAGGTACAATTTTTTTTTTAAATGTCCTCAACTTGTTTCGTTCTTCGACTGCAAAGTCTTCAGAAGCAGCGAGGGTCAAAAGACTTAACTTCGGGCTGCTTGGCCTTTTGTAGCCCCGAGAGCTGTGCGGTGCTGGTTGACACGCAGTGGCGACAAAAACAAAGAAAACACGCAGCCCAAAAATGAAACTTCGTCCCTCTCCATGCGCCAACTTTGTCCCAGGCGACGTAGCAACGCCAGAAATTCACCAAATGTCCACTCTGAAAACAGGAATGACGGGTGCGGGTCCGGCAACGGCTAACTCAACTCCATTTCTCCTTCTTGAAGTTGGTCCTTTGGCAGCTAAACAACACTCCAGTGTGGCCGCAGCAGCTCAGGACTCAGCTGGAAGTCAGAAAGGCTTTTTTTTTTCTGTCTGGATTGTCACAAGAGAAGAATCATGTGACGAGCTGCTGTAGCGCCTCTGCGCAGCGAAAGGCTTCTTAAAGAGACAGCGCACATAAACAAAAGGCGGCAGTCCAACTGCTGCATGCAGCGTGCTGCGGGGCAGCCGCCTCGCCTCGGAGGACACTTCCCACAGCCGAATCGTTTCAAATAAATTCTTGCAGCACCGCTGGAAACGGGAACCACACACGTCAAGTTCACCGCCACGAAGAACTTAAACTTGCCTCCACAGCCCCTTACATAAGGACGTTTGTCCTTGGGTTCGTGGGTACCCTGAATGTTGCATAATGGTGGATTCACGTGCCAGCTTTAACCAGCCTGAAAAGCTAGCATCTAAGAAAGGAATTCCGATCAAACTCTATAAATATGTCGAATGGGTCGTATCTATTTTTAAACAGTGGTGTCATTATCAAGGGTTAAATGGAGCATGGATTAATTCAATATGGAAACATTATGGGATAGTTTTAGACTTTCATCGAATCTGAATGACACATCTCCAAATTAGATCAGCATTTTTAAAAATAATTTTATGTTCTCTTTTTAGGTAAGAGAACAGAAAATTATTTTTAAAAATGCTGGTGTGGAAAACCACAAGTGAACTTCCACTCTTCTCTACTCGATTGCACCGTTTTATTTCAGATGGAAGATCAAACTTTACTTTAGAGTCTCTGAGCTGTACAGAGGTCAGATCTGCTATTACCACCTGGTTGTACACAGAAGTACCAGGGTTAGAAAGGAAGGTAGAGACTTTAGTTTTCTTGGTGTAACCAGGCACTGTCTTGCTGAGAGGTTATGGTGCTAACCACCACCCCACTTTGTAGTTTTGTGAGCCGTGGTGCCTTAACTAAACCTAGATACAAACCTTTCCGATACATTTGTTTAAAACTGGTTGTCTCTTATGCCACACATAGCAGGAATGCTTCTGCACCAAATATTTCTCTCAGAAACCACCAGCACCCTTACTGGAGTATTTCAAGTCTAACTGGTTGACCAGTACCAGCAGAAGATATGAGTACTCTCTACATCAAATGTCAAAGGTCAGGCTGTCCTCAGGTCTGACATTTATTTCAGATGTTGCTTGTAAAGAGACACTCTGCATTTTTCTATTGTTAAGGTTTAACCATCCTGTTTTGTGCTATTATGTTTATATCTAACTTATGCCAGCGTCGATCAGTCAACACATTATTTTGTCTTGGCAATATTGTAAACTGTAACCAAACAAGTGTCTCCAACCTTCCGTATCAATTATTCATTTGCCACTGAATAAATGATTGAAACATACCCGCTGGACAGCAGCGGACAGGGAGGGGAAAATACGGAGAGCGAAGGTGTCTCTCTGCTGTTGGACCAATCAGAGGAAGAGGTCCCACACTCCTGCCAACATTCAGCCAATCAGAACAGCACTTCCTCCATTTCCTGTTGTGGACTCGGACTTGGACATGGAAATCCTCTGGTCCAGAATATGAATTAAATGCCGCTGTGTGCTCGAATGACTTTACTCTCTTTGTCTTCAGAGGTGTTGCTCGTGACCGAGCCGCGTGCGTGAGTACATTTTTGGTGTGGTTTGATCTTTCTGAGCCATCTGACGGTTGCCTCTATTGCCCGGGCATGTAAACAGCTTATAAACCCAGTTTGGTGCATATGAACCCATGCAGGCTGCCCGTGCCATCCCAGTGCACATCAGTGGATATGTCCTGCTTGCCGGGCAGGACATATCCATTCACACCAGCTTTCACTGTGTCCTAGCATGGCTGAGGGGGACGGCAGGGACCGGCTGTTGCACCTGATGTCATGAGGCGTCTGCTGGCATTTCCTTGACAACCGCCGTTCAGATCCATACATTAAGGTAGGCTCCCGTGTCAGCCCACGGCGTTTCTTACACGTCTGTGTGCTTGTGCGTAAAACTCCACTGCAGCCTGAAAGCCTCAGCAAGTTCAACCAAAGAAAACTGCAGAATTGGACTGAATTTATTCCAGGGTTCCTCTCTATTTCTTCACACGCACCTGCTCGGTTTTGATCAGAATGATATATAAAGTTTGTAATGAATGCATTTGCATTCTGCTCATAAGTGGAGCAAATAAAAACCTCCGTGTAATGATAAAGGTGGCACTGACAGCTAGTGTCGATACTGTAGCGGATTAGTATTAGTGGGTGAAGTGTCAAGGTAACAACAACACTGACTTCCGGTTTGAATTTTCAAATTGTAGATGTCCAGTTTTGAGCACATTGAATTGGAAATACTTTTAAAAAGAAAATCAAAGTGTTTCCATAAATATACGATTTAAAATCATTATTATCACTATTGTTGCTGACTGTGCCAAACACCAAATTTAAGTTGATGGCCCCCTTGACTTTCTATAATATGATAATGACCATTTCTATCATAAGATAATACATTGATTTTGTTTAAAGTTTCTTTTTTATCACCATTTTAAATTGTCCAAACTTTATAACAAGTGGAAAATGTTAATGAAAGGGTCTGTGATTATGTGTTTCATTTGCATATGTGTGAGCCTTTGGTGTTGTAATCGTCATTTTCAGTAGAGTTACTGAAAAATATTTTAATTTGGTCCTAATGATGTTTTTTGGTTTTCAGCCAGCACTTCAAATAGTTTTTATTTACTCTATTTAATTTTACAATCTTATAGTGGTAAGCTAAATCCAAGTAAGATAAGGTCAACCCCAACCCTCTCTTTTCTAAACCTTAAGTACATTGCCATTAAATATTAACAAGATAACTTAAAAAGTTGGTTGCTGTCTGCTCTTTTATCTTAAGGGAACACCATGTCCATCACACTGCTGTGGGCTGTGGATGTGTACGGCAGAGTGTACAGCCTCTCCACAGCCGGCCAGCAATGGGTGCGCGCCGACGACATGCTGCTGGAGCTGAAGCGCGTCACCGCGGGGAAGGGCCGCTGCTGGGGCATCGGCTGCGACCACCACGTTTACCTCAACATCATGCCGAGTGAGACATCCATCCGCTACCGGGAAGAAACCTACGAGAACCAGGTCAGCCGAAGCAGCCTTCAGGCGCCCTGAAGCGGAAGATGTCGCACCTCCTCAATGACGAAACTCTATTTGTTTAGCGGTGGAACCCAGTGGATGGCTTCACTGATGTCCTGCTGCCCACTGATCGCTGGCCGTGGAGCGACGTGACCGGCATGAATCCTCAACCTCTCCAAAGCTTCCAGCTGCCCTCCCGCAGCTGGGAGTGGGAGGGAGACTGGTATGTGGACCAGAGCTGTGGAGGAGAACCCAGCCAGACTGGGGTGAGAAGGAACTCAAACCCTTGACAACCAAATATGTCTAATCTTGACTCATAAAACGTTCTTTGCTCATGTGTTGTATACTTCCCTGACTCTTTAGGGCTGGGAGTATGCTGTGGATTTCCCTGCTAACTTCTCCCCAGACAAGAAGTGGAACTCGTGTGTTCGTCGTAGACGTTGGATCCGTTACAGAAGATACACTGCACAAGGAACCTGGGCAAAGGTTTCCATAGTCTATTTTTATTATTCTGTATTTGTGTAAGACCCTCTCCATGGTGTTATCACTATATATATTAGGTGAAGAATATGTGAGCAGTTCAAACCTTGTACTGTGTTCCGATACTGCAGATCCCCTTGGACAATCCCAAAAAAATCCCTCTGCCACTCTGTGACATCAGCTGTGGTGGCTGGGAGATGAGTGATCAATCTGGAAGGTACCCCTACCTCTGGGGTGTGTCCCAACAAGGACAGGTGAGTTTGTTTGACCGCCGATGAACACAAGCATGCATCTTTGCACGCATTGCACTGTATTGTGCACATGGCTGAAAATTCTGGTATTTACCTTCTTTTTTCAACTTTATGTCTCAGTCAAGCATGCAAAGGTTTTAACCATGTGAGGCTGTTAATTGTAAAGTTAAAGAGGAGACTGGGGCAACAGGAAACTCTCCTGCTGGTAGCACAGTTAATCTTTGTCCACAAGAGGGCAGCATGACTTCAAATAAATGACGAGTTCCAAGTTTTTTCTTTTCACACCGATTAAATACTGAATGACTGCTGTAATGAAAATAGCGAACATGTAGACCTGGTATGAGATCATTTTGAGTCAAAAGGTGTAATGTGTGGTATTCACCAGCTAGTGAAATGCTTTTGCCACTTCAGGTGTGGTTCAGAGAGGGTATCCAGCCTCGTGTTCCAGAGGGGACTAGTTGGGAGGAGGTGGAAGCACCCAAAGAGGTGGCTCAGCTGTCGGCCGGCCCTGGAGACCTTCTGTGGGCTCTGCTGTGGGATGGAAACCTGCTGGTTCGTACTGGCCTCAGCCTGGACAGCCCAACTGGTCAGCATCAACTGCAACACATATTTGATCCCTAAATATTTCTCAAATATCTTTCTAAGGGGCCCTTTTCAGATAGATAGATGTATTATTGTGCATTTTCTCCCTCTTTCAGGCATGTCCTGGGTGGAGGTGGAATCTCCAGGGAAGGAGGTTGAAGCGCTTCATGTGGCTGTTGGAGTCAGTGTGGTCTGGGTGGTCACTAAAGACTACAAGGTGAATCACCAGTGCTCGCATGTGCAACACTCTGAAAAGCTGCGGAATGGCCATCACAGCAGTTGCATATTTCTTATCTGAATGAATTTGTGTGTAGGTGTGGTTCAGGCGTGGCGTGAACTCCCACAACCCCTGCGGCTCTGGCTGGATCAGCATTGGGGGTGAGATGATGATGGTGGACATTGGGCTCAATGACCAGGTGAATTTTCATAATCACCCCTCTAATTCTGACACTTCCGAGAATCTACTCACAAAAGTACTCAAATGTCAAAACTTGCTTGAGAAGGAAACCTGATTTCATCAAACAGACGCCTAGTTTTCCTTGAATCTCACAGAAAGAAGTAGACTTCCTTGTGGATAGCTTCCCTTGCTAGATTCACTTCACCCTTTCTTTGGATCTGGTATCTAGATTGGGGCTGGGGTGCAAGGGGAAACTCTTTGCTCCGTGTCTCACTGCTGAAAACTTTGCAAGCACTGCAAACTGGCGTCTCACACCTCCTCCCTATCTGCCTCCCACCTGCGTCACCACTCGCCTCAACCCCCCCCCCTGCCCCCCTCCCCCCACCTCCACCTTCGCTGGCCTGAAACTGGCTGTAACACGAGTAAAGCCGGCAGGTCCGGCCAATGTCTCTGCAGCAGCGCCTCACGCCCAGCCTTATATATCCCTGGACTGTATTCCCACTGGCCCGACATATGGGAGACTCCCTAATTAGAAGCGGGCCAAGCCGTCGTCATCATATTCCCATATTTCATAGCTGGGTCTTGGTATGGCTTATGTGAGAATGCAGGAGCCAGCGTTACAGTATGTGCTCTTATAAAGTTACAGCTGACTGCATCCTGTATGTGCTTCTGCTGGGTGTTTTTAAGGAGTGAATGCAACTTAAATTCACCGTGGTCGTTTTTGTTGTCTACTGAGAGGGAATTTATGTAATAGCTCAATAAATGAAACCCACATTCGCTGTGTTTCGATGTGCAGCTGTGCTCATAATGTTTCACTATTGCTGCTCCAAATAGATTTCATTCTGTTCCCTTCTGCTAGGTGTGGGCGGTTGGTGAAGACCGCGGCTTGTATTTTAGGATGGGTGTGACCCCGCATGAACCCAGTGGAAATGGCTGGATCCCTGTTTCTGCCCAGTGGGGCCGCAATAAAGAGGGCCTGCCACCCAGGTTTGTGTTGGTAATCCACCTGAACCCCACCAGCATGTGAACCCCAGAGCATTCAGATGGCTTTGTTTACGTCGCTTGTCTGTGTTTTCCCGTTGCGGAAAAGGGATGACGGGGAGTTTAGTGGCCAGCTGACTGAAGCCTCACAGGGTTCAGTCCTGAGCTGCACCGACTCCGACTCCGAATTGGGTCCCACCGATCCACAGCACAGTGCTACTCACACCCCAGCCCTGGAGGCAGAAGCTCCCTCCATCGTCCCATTAGGGGGAGCCGACACACCCGCGCCACCTCAGGAAGTAAAAGACGTCCCCGCGGCCCCCCAGCAAGATGCTCCGAAGGCCTTCATCCCAACCAGCGACAGCTTCATCAACAGCCTGGTGTCGGACCGGGACAGCACCTCCACACCGCAAACGTCCATCACCGAATTACCACAGGAGGAGGACGAGGCTCTTCCCCCGGCACCGATCCTCCCGACCCCCCAGGCTGGGGGCCACGACGTGCCCTGGATGAACGTGGACCTGGAGGGGGCGGAGGCAGCTCGGAGTGCTCTGGCAGCAGGGCGCTCATTGGGTGACGGTGCCTCTGCAGCCACCTATGCTCTGGGGGCTCTGGAGAGCTCGAAGGGCATCGGGGAGGAGGACGGGCCAGTGTGGGCTTGGATTACTGGTGGAGGTTGTGACATTGATGCCAGTTCTCAAATCAGCTGGCTCAGCCCCACAGGTATATGGACAAGTTTGATGGTCTCAACACTGCTGTATTTACAAGTTTTCAAAAAATATTGATCTTATTTAAGAATGATAGTAAAATAATCTCCTGATGAATATGTGAGATCAGTTCACAAAATGATGTACCCTAAACATCAAACGCCATGTTGTTTCACAAAGGCTAACATTCAGGCTCTCTAACTGAGCTTTTAAAACTTGTAAAATCGCTCTGTAGAGGAATTAATAATTACAAGAATCTATATGCATGTTAGTTAAACTGGGTCAAGGATGTAGCTTTGACATTGCTAAGTGGCCCAAAAGATCTCGCAAAAGCCTGCAGCTACAACCAAGACTGGAAAAGTTGATTTGTGAGTTTTTAAAAATGGTTCAAGTGATCCAGTTGCTGGAGGAAAAGAATTGATCAGAATCTGAATTTCTTTTTCTTTTCTTGTTCTATTTTTTTCCAACCTTTGTTTTTTTCAAATCTGCAGTAAAACTGCAGTTTGTACCTTCATGGTTGGCTTTCTGACTCTGACTTGTGTGTGTGTGTGTGTGTGTGTGTGTGTGTGTGTGTGTGTGTGTGTGTGTGTGTGTGTGTGTGTGTGTGTGTGTGTGTGTTCATCAGGTCCTCTCACCAGCTCGTTGTCCCTGACTCCGGTCCAGTCAGCAGCCTGGAGTGAGCAAGCTCAGCAGCAGGAACACAGAGAGGAGATCAGTAAGAAACCGCTGGAGAGGAGCAACGTAAGAGAGAATGTCTCTTCCCTTTTTAGAATTGAGGACTTATTACTCTTATTCTGTGTCACGTTTGCCATCTCCATCTGTGTTTCCCTAACCAGTCGGTGTGGGTGCGTAAAGGTAGCCTGCGCTGGTGGAGAGACTGGAAACCACAACGCTGGATCGATGTGGGCGTTGCTCTCGAACAATCCACAAAGTTTGATGGCAGGAAGGACAGTATTTTCTTTGTCTATTACACACAGTACGACGAGAAAAAGGTACGTTCTGCTCCTCATGACCCGTTTGGACCATTGAGGGTCACATACTGTGGACATCATTTAAAAATCAACTCACTGCTCTACCCACTCACTCTCTCCTTCTGTTTAGTACCTTCACGTGTACATAAATGAGGTGACAGTGTTGGAGCCGGTGCTCCGGGACTGCCCCTATGCCTTTGCTGTGTACACAGCAGAAAGGACCAAACAAAGATGGCCTCTGGTCCTGGCGGCCCAAACCGAGCAGGACATGAATGACTGGGTAACAGTTTAGTTTTTTTGACAGAAACTATTGAAATGATTTTAAGCATTTTTTCTTTATTCCTGACTCAGTAATGACAGCTTAAAGCCGATCACGTTGTTGTGTGTGTGCTTTGGGTTCAGTTGCACCTGTTGTCTGACTGTTGCTGTGAGTGTCGAGGGATCAGGGGCCCTCCAACCAGACAGGCCCTGTGGTCCACCACTTCAAAGGGAGACATAATGGTTCACGAGCCGTCGGTCTGCCTGGAAGTTCCTGGACAAACTGTGGCCTGTGACCACATGTGAGACTGATAACCATGCAGTGGATTCTGTCTGTCCGCTTTGCATGCCTCGTTAGAATCTTTCTCATAGCCTTGACTTTACTTTCTCATTCTGTTAACTACCAATTAACTTGACCCTAGGGCCACGTTCGCATTAGTAGATACTAGTACTATAAAAAAAAGTTATATTTAAAAAGCATAATGTGTATTATCAATTACAGGAAGAGTCATACTAGAGATTAGATTAAGATACACTTTGGGACAATGATGCTAATTCTAACACTAACAAGAAAAACTTGACTGCTAACTTTAGCAGTTTTGTACAGATATTTTTGACTGTTTTACTCATCTTGTGTACTATCTGATCAACATGCAATTACACAAGACACAGGAAAAACAAAAATAAATGTGACATGAAATAAAAACTGTCATGTGAATGAAAAAAATCATCTTACTAATGTGAATGTAGCCTACCTGAGTTTTCAACCTTTTTGTGGCAGCTCTGTTTGCTAAAATGTGCTGAGGCTAACGCTGGGTGCTTCCGCTGTATGGTGCTGCAGGTTTTGGCGGCAGGTCCCGGGCCACCTGCGCTGTGTAGAGTCTAACAGTCTGGGGCTGGTGTGGGGCATCGGGTGGGACGGCACCGCCTGGGTCTACAGTGGGCCCAACCCGGGTAACACATGTCCTGCAGACAGTTACCCTTGTTCCCCAACATCTCTTAACTTCGATGCTGTCATTGGTTGTGGGATTAGATGTATTGTTGCTTCAAGTGTTTGCAGATGTGTATATGTGTAAATCACAGGTGTGTGTGTTTGAATTTACATTTGTCTGTGTCTATTTCCCACAGGAGGTGTCACTGAGATGCACCAGCAAACCGATGTCAGGAGTATACACGTGTATGAGAATCAAAGATGGAACCCTATGACTGGATACACAGACAAGTTGGACATCTTCATCTCCACACATTTCATACATTTCTCGAATGTGCTGTGGTCTGAAATAATGAACGGCTATTTCATGATTGACTCTTCCAGAGGACTTCCGACAGACCGCCCCATGTGGAGTGATGAGAGTGGGCTGAAGGAGTGCACCAAAGGCAACACACATCCACCTTCCCCTCAGTGGTCCTGGGTAAGTGGACACCAAGAGTCAACCTCTACAAAACTCCACATTGTCTTCCGTCTCTTTTTTTAAGCTGTCAACTTTGTCGTAGGTGTCAGAGTGGGCTGTGGACTACAATGTCCCCGGAGGAACAGACAACGAAGGCTGGCAGTACGCGGCGGACTTCCCCACGTATGAGACGGCTATTTCAGAAAATTTTGTCTATTAATAAAATCCAATATAACAAAAAGAGTCGCTCCACATGTTTGACTCGGGTCTTTCCTGCAGGACGTTTCACGGGCACAAAACCATGAAGGACTTTGTTAGACGCAGAAGATGGACAAGGTATGGGTTTTGTTTGTATTCTTAATTTTCTACAGCATCACAATAATTGTGTTTCTCGCTCACAGGAAGTGTAAGATCGCTGTGAGAGGTCCATGGAAGCAGGTGCCGCCCATCTGTCTCAGTGACATCTCTCTGATGCCGTGTCTGGCCCAGAGCAGGATGGACCAGGTCCCGGTCTGGGCCCTCAGTGATAAGGGAGATGTGTTGTGTCGGTTGGGAGTCAGCCTCCAAGACAGAGCGGTAAGGAGCGTGTTGAAAGTCTGTGCTTGATCCTGGATTCTGGGTTCCTGAATAATAATAATCTTATCTAGCTGTTGAACATCAATTGCCTCTTGTGCGTGTGCTCTCACAGGGCAGCTCCTGGCTTCATGTAGGCACAGACCAGCCTTTTAAGTGCATCTCCATTGGCGGAGCCAATCAGGTATGGGCCATCGCTAAGGACGGAGCCGTGTTCTACAGGGGGTCAGTGTCCCCACAAAACCCTGCAGGTCAGTCAAAGTGTTAGCTAATATGGAAAGCAGTTGAGTAACACAACTCCATTCACTCAGCGTCCAGCGATTTAACCAGTGAGAAGTTACACATTCCAAGGCCTCTTCTTCTTTTTCTGTCCTTCTGCAGGGGAATGCTGGTATCATATCCCATCTCCCATGAGACAGACTCTCAGACAGCTGTCTGTTGGACGGACTTCTGTCTTTGCTGTAGATGAAAATAGTAAGCGGCATTAAGTTAACACATTGTGAAACCCTTTTGAAATTTGTGGGACTTGGGTTGAATGGCTGCGATCTCTCCTGACGTCATGCAGGTAACCTGTGGTACAGACAGGGCCTCACCCCCAGCTACCCTCAGGGCTCCGCCTGGGAGCTCATCTCCAACAATGTGACCAAGGTCTCTGTGGGACCATTGGACCAGGTCAGTGCTACCACAGCCGGTATAAAGGGAGCATCGGCCATGAGATCAGTTTCATGTTGGAAACAAACAAAAAAAGATCTTCCAAGAAAAGCTATATCCAACTTTGTTCAGATTCAAGACAATCCCCAGTCCCAGACCTGATGTCATCCGCTTCGTCGATATTTAGAAGCTCAGAGTCGGATCTTTGACTGTTTTTTGTAAACCCATAAGGCGCTATATTTATTTATAGTGATAAACCAATAGATAAAAAGCTGGTATAACAGACAAATATTCATAAGTTGAAGAAATTGATTTCGTACCCCTTGAAAGACTGAAAAGGAAAACTTAATCAGAAGGGTTCATTAATATCTCTTGATATATAGCTCCAATTTCCCAGTTCAGTTTAAAATGGTTTTCTAATAATGGTAATGATTCTCAAACATTCCATTTACTCACCTCATTTCATGCCTCAGAGAAGACTCAAAAATGATTAGAAGTGGATAACTTCAGGAGGCTGCTGTGCTGAGGAAACAAATCATCTCAGAGCGGGAAATAAATTGATCGATAAAAGTGTGAAAGCTAATGTTTAGCTGAGTGCTGCCATTCTCTTCAGGTTTGGATCATCGCTGATGGCGTTCCAGGCTTCCCTGCTGAGACGCCCGGAGCAGTCTGCCACCGGCTGGGTGTGGGGCCGATGCAGCCCAGAGGCCAGTCCTGGGACTATGGCATAGGGGTGAGTTCCCGGCCATTCCACGTTCCCTCGATTTAACTCTCATTAGGCTCACATCCATCATGCTCTATATCATTTATTCAATTAAATGATAGAATACAGTTAAAATATCATTTTCTCAGCTGAAATTTACTGAATCATTAAAGGCTCAGCTGCTCAGGCATACTGGCATAAAAAAAGCTTTAAAGAGGTTTCCATGACATTCTTCTTGCGACTAGTGAAGAAACTGTGTTATTTCAGGGAGGATGGGAGCACATCAGTGTGAGGGGGAACTCAGCAGAGGCTCCACGGGGCCCCCACCCTCCTGCCCTGGGCTCCTCCCGCAGCCCAGCCCCTCAGAGAGCGCCGGCCCAAGTGAACGGAAACGCTGTGTGTGTGTAGCGTCCCTCCACTTCCTGCTCCTCCTCAGCCCCGTTTGTGCCTGGATCTGCATTCATCCCCACGGACCTTCTCCCACATTCCCAACCTGTGAAGGGACAGCACAATCGAACCACTGATTCCAGACCGAGTGTTTAGTCAGATTTCATCGATCGAATGTCACTGCCTGGCTAGTTTCCCAGGCACAAAATAATTTAGTGTTCAGTAGTTGTTTTTGTTTTGTTTTGTTTTTTTTCACACTTTGCTCTAAAAAGAAAAACAACCAGCGCATGTTTTTGTCCTACTAAGGCTTTAGCCTCTGGGTATTATGGGATGGAGCAATAGCATTTATTTGTTCATGCAAAAACCTGAAGTGGATCACAATGAAGGGCTACAGTCTGGTTACCAAATGAACTTCAGACACAAAATCACTGTAGCCCGGAATGGGTTAGTTTGTTGTATTCTCTTCTATGTTTTGTTTGTTTGGATGTCATTTCACCTATTTATTCAATTATTTATTTTGTCTTTGTTGAAGTTTGTTTCTCCATCTCTTTAGCCTGTTAAATGTTTGCAGTGGAGTGCTTTTCACCCATGTTGCTACAACATGCCTTCTGAGGGCTTTTTCAAATTGAAAACTAAGAGATATAATCACTGTATTGCTGTTACAACCCCTGATATCATTACAGAATAAATGTAGGAATAAAAAACGTCAGTTTCTCCTGACCCATAGAAAGTTTCCAGGCTTTTCAGTTTGTCCATTCCACCTTATGTGAAGACACTTACATTTCTGGGGAACCTTGAGGTCCTCTTCATGCAGTTTAAATCCCTGAAACATTCTATTGACAGATTCCATTATGTTTTGATCCGATCAAAACTGACAGTGCTATGAACAGTTTACAGAATTCAGTCTCAGAGTTTAGCAGTCTTCGAGCTCCAGGAAAAGCACGTTTAAAGAAAATCTCATTTTTAAGTTAAGCTGTGGAGAAGTGACAAGACAGAAAACCTTAATTAGAATTTGTTTGCATTTATTTTCATATTAAACAGTGTAATTAGAAACATTTCATTTAATTACACTAAACATGATCAATATGAAGTAAAAATATTTAAAATCTACAGGTTTAAAGGACAGAATGAATTCAACATCCGCTTTTGTGTCTTAATTTAGATGCTTTTAGCTGGAGACTGATATGTTCCTCTGATTTCACTCAGCTTTAAGTTACAAAATGAAACCTCATACCTATGACTCAGTTCCATCATTTCCCATTTACAGACCAAAGAAACAAAAACAATACATATATATATATATATTTACACACATTAGAACATTTCAACATTAACTTACAATTTTCAAATGTGCAAGATTAAGCAAATGTATACTGTATTCAATTAAAAGATTTCCTTAAATAGATGTTCAAGTTTAACTGAAACACAGGCTGCTGGTTTGAACAGAAGTTAACATTGTCTAAGGTACAGTGCCTCTGGATGGGGCAGGTGAGATGGGCGGCTATCTACTGCAAGTCAACTACAACTGTTGTCAGTGACAAAATATTGAGGGTGTTGGAGTCATCGGGAAAGATCCATACAGTAACCGTATAACCTACAGTTTCAAAATGTTACAGCTGTACAGAAAGACGTGAGGGTAAACGCAGATCCTCTTTGACAACAAATTGCATTAGGCTATTTTTTTTTTCTCTTCTGAGTAGGAGATTGCAATCTTTGACCCCAAGTTAGAAAAAGAAAAAAGGCAAACAGCTCTGCCCATGACACTGATTATAAAAGCAGCCACGTTTCTTTTCTTCTTTTTTGTTCTAGTGATGAGCTTTCACAAGGCTCAAAAGTCCCTGCACATCATCAGATCATCCTATGAACGCACAACTTTAAGCTAACCCTTGAGATTCATTGCACATTTGTTTACAAACAGCTGGCGACATTTCTCCATCTTGACATTTAAAAATAGAATCTTTTGACTTTTTTTTTTATTTTTTACACGGTCTCACTTCACGTGTGATTTGAATATTCTGTAGTGTTGAATGGAGAGCAGCTGTCTTTGCAGCATCAACAGGCACCACAATTAGACCCAGTGATGAGTATTCGAAACAAACAAAAGTAAAGCTTTACAATAAGAAAAAAAAATCAATAATTAATATGTTCTCATTCACAACTGTCTTACAGTTGGATCAACCTCATTAGGACTGACAGAACAATCCCTAACCTATAACCCGTCTGCTTACTGTGAAGGTTCCTTTCAAACACAAAGGAATAAACAGTGCGTCACCTCTGCAGATTGTAGCTCGCACAATCATCCCACACTCGGATGACGTGTCCACATTCACGATCCTTTTTATTCAAATACTGCTACAGAAGGATTCCACACAGTTCCTCTCTAAAGAGGAGATCATGATTTAACTCAAAGGAAGTTAAGGAAGAAAAAGAAAGGCAACCACCAATATAAACGCACAACATGAGGATACTAAACAGTGATGCAGATGAAACTTTTCATTTGTAGGTCTGATGAGATCAAAGAGCTTATTCCTGTTTAGTTGTAGTGATTATTTTGCCAGCTCAGAGCGTTCAATTCATCAATCCAGAACATTATTTTTCTTCTTTTTTTTTCCTGTTTGGGGGACGCAAAGGTCTGTTACCTGCTTTTTTTTGTTTATTTGTTTGTATTTTATCGTCCCCTCCTGAAATTGTAATTGCATGGAACGGACATCCCAACATACACATGTAGCTGGACAGGTGATGTGGCTCAGACTGGGTGCATTGTCAGTTTGGTGGCCACTCCGCTGAGAACGATTCTGCCTGAGAGAAGCTCCCCACACAGCCTCATTTGTCCTTGTTCAGCTGCTCCCACTAAGGGAAGGTGCAGCCTGGTTTTCTCAGTAGTGCGATGATAAATGATCCCTTCATTTATCAGTTTAGTCTTTTTCTCCATCCTCGCTGCTTCCTGGTGTGAACAGAAGTGAATTAGGACATTTTAACAGCTTTGCACCACTAAACATAATGTTGGACAAGCAGACTCCCTCATCAAGCAGCTTAATTTTTACTGAACAGACATGAGAGATGTATCATTTTCCTTTTAACTCACCCCCTTGTTCGATGTCAGAGTCGGTAAGATGTGTAAGGGAGAAGTTAGCAATGCTTGCTGGTGAGATGGAGAATCGGGAGTAGTTTGAGGAGCTGCTCCAGCTGCGCTCCAGCCCTATAGCCGGGCCTGGTGTTGACATGGCCTTGGAGACGGGGTCTTTATCCGTCTTGGGCAGGAAGGCGGGTGCATGCGAGGTGAAGTCATCGTCCCACTCGAAACCACCACCTGAGAGTTCCCCGTATATGTCAGAACATCACAGGGTAACATACCAACCTCAGAGAGTAGGACCAGTCCTGGCCTTACCTTCTTCATCCGTGGAGCTCTCGGAGTTAGCGAAGCGGCTCAGGTAGCTGGCAGTGGTCACGGGGCTGCTGAGCTCTGGCGGCTGACTGTTGGAGCCTGAGGAGAAGTCGCCCAGTTCCTTTGTGGGAGTCTCCTAAAATGCAGTGCAAAAGGAGATGGACATGAAGGCCACAACACCCGACAGATATCTCCACTTAAAATCAGCTGCAGGTCCGATACTCTACCTGGTCAAACAGGTAGACGGTGACATCATCGAAGAACGAAACGGCTCTCCTGGAGTTCTCCGTGCCCCACCTCACGGGGGAGGAGGAAGATGACGCCTCGATTTTCAGCGTGGTTGGCTTCAGTAAGCTCCTCAGGTTCTTTGCAGGTTCGTCCGACACGATGATGGGCACCGTGTGCACGGCCTCGTCCTCGCTCTCTGAGCTGGAGCTGTGCAGCTGGTATGCACGGATGTCCTCATCCGAGTCCTCGCTGTTCTCGTCCTCCTCATCAGCGTCGACGCCGTCTTCCTGTCCGTCCACAGTGTCTCTCCTGCCCAGGTAGCGCCCCTCAGTGTCCGGCTCTTTGATTTTCTGACAGTCGCTGGCGTTGGTCCGGGTCAGCTTGGCGTGGGGGTTGCTGTCTGGATCTGCTGGGGCAGCAGAAGGCAGTGTTGCGATTTCTGGATCTTCTGATGGGCTTAACTGATCAAGCTCTGGTTTATTTTCGACGTCATTACAGCTGCTCGGCTCCCTCTCGTGTTTCACTGTGGCATCTGAAACCCCGGCTTCTAGGTGGGCATCAGTCGTTTCTCCAAGCTGGGCCTCTTGCTTGAGCCGTTCGGCGCCTTCGGGGGATTCTTGCTGGGAAAATGAGGCTCCAACATCTGTGTCCTTGCAGCCTTCCAGTGCTGGAGCTTCAGAGCTGCTTGGCCATGTGACTTCGACAGCAACCCCCGCTGTAGTTTCTTCAGATTTCTTCTCAGTCTCCGATTCGTTGTCGGAAAAATAGGCGGAATCTCTGTAGTTGCTGCCTGCGTGCGGCTCCTCCACAGGGGCTGCATGACCTGGCTGCTGATGCTCACGGGGATCCTCAGCCTCAGCGTCCACTGCGGTCTCCACTTCAGAGATCACGATTTGAGGTGGAACCATGTTGGCCAAAGCTGTGAGCTCCGCCTCTTCTTCTTCGGTATCGCCCAGGCCGTTTTTAAGGGGAGAGCCGTCTTTGACGTTTGGCTGAGAGTTCCACTCAGGAGACTCCAGGTTCTCAGTCTCATAGCCACTGTCTGATATTTTGAATGGAGGCTGGAGTTTGTGTTGGGCTGTTTGAGTGCTCAGATCGTCTCCCTGCTCCCCCAACCTCTGTATGTCCAGAGAGTCTAAGGAGTCTGGTGTTTCAGCTGAATTGTCCACAGCTGGAATATTAGTGCACATGCTGTCTTCCAGTAAACTGTCTTGGCTGATTTGGTCCAAAGACGGTCCAGAAACCAAGAGGGATGATTTAACAAGGTCATGGCCATTGGTCTCCATGAAGGACTCTTCGTGGTCAGACAGAGTGGTTTCCAATTCTATATCTGCATCCTCGATCAGCTCACTTAACAGATCGTTGCTTGTTAGGTCTTCGTTGAGTCCGTTTTCAGAGGACTGCGCTTGCTGGGTTTCAGGCATTTTACTTCCTTTAAGGTGAACAGTGACCTTTGGGGCTGGGAGATCATCAACAAGGCTGGGAATATTGGCATCTGTGCACAATGAGTCTGTAGTGGCACTGTTAGATAATGGAAGGGTAGGACCATCAGTTTCACTAATGATAACCTCAAACCTTTCTGAGGTAGAGTCAAAGCCAGAGTCTACACCTCTGTCTGAGGATTGCAGTAGACCAAGGTCTTCAGTGGAAGAGCTATTTCTAACTGGCAGCTGGTTGCTTGCGTCATCGTCTGTGACCACTGTAATGGAAGGCACCAGTGTTTCGTTGTCGAATGTAGAAGGGCACGACTGCCCCAAGTTGGTACTTTGAGAGTCTAAAAGTTCATTTCTCGAAGATGTGCTACTTTCTGCAGATTTTAGGTATGTCTCTGCTGTGTTTAAGCTGCCTAGAGTCTCAAGGTTGTCCCAGGAATTCATTCTGAATGTTTCTTCTGGCTCATGGACAACACCAGGTAAAAGAAGATTCGGCTGCAGAGCTGAGAAAGTAGAGCCCTCTTTCATCAGGCTCTGGTCTCTGAGGAACATGTAGTTATCAGCGAGTTTTTCCGTACTGAAAAGCATCCTACCATCCCCGTTCTCTTCCTCTCCGTCCACAGACCCTGACAAACGAGATGCGTCCTCTAAAAAAGAGTCTCCGTAGCTCTGACTTGTATTCATTTCGGTGAAAGGGTTCCCACTGCGCTCTGGAAGCTCCAAAACATTCTGTCTCCAGCAGGGAGAGTCCTCTTGTTTGGGCCCCTCCTCAGTGAAAATGTTGGTGTGGTACGGGCTGTCATTTTCCAGAGATGACCAGATGTGGCTATCTGGTAAATACGAGTCCTTTGAGTCGATGCTTTGGTGGAAAAAGTCGGCATCTGTGCTAGACTCATCCAGCCGGACATCTTGAAGAATCACAAAGTCTTGCCCTCTGCTACAATGTTCCCCAGCAGTGCTCTCCCCTTGATCCTCCAGCTGTATGTAATATTCATTCCCATTTGATGACTTCTTAGTGTCAAACACTGGTACAATACCAGGAATTTCCATTGGGGTGTTACTGTTTGCTCCAGCCTGCTTGGTTAAAGGATCAGGGAAATGGGCTTGGATGTCCTCCTGGGAAACGGGGAAAAACATGCTGTGGTAGTTCAGCGTTGTGTCCATGCCTGAATGGACATGGCTGCCATCGTAGTGGTCATGCTTGGCTGCCTCCCAGACATATTCAAAGCTGAGGCCTTTGCTTGTTTCTGTGACGGTGAGAATTTCATCAATCTCTTGTCGCAGGGCATCATCAGCAAACTGGTCCAAGATGGGGAAGGAGGAATGGCTGACAGTGGTCTGGCGTGTGGACGGGTTGGGCTTGAGTGCATCCCAGCGTTGGTCAAAGTCTTCTTCCATGTCTTTCTGGCCTTGCATTCGAAGATAGATGAGCAAGCGATGCACTTCCTCAGCGGTTGCCCGTTTGTCAGGGGAGAGCCAGCAGAACTGTAAGACCTCATACCTGCAGAGACATGGACAACAGGCCCCTCTTTCAGACTCCACTCCTAATGAACGCTAACTATGCCTTCTGTTCAAAGAACAATATTCCAAAGACTCACCATCGTTCAGAATAAGGAAGCTCCAGCTGTGGCTTAAACAGTTTGAGTTGCTGTTCCTTGATTACGTGATTGAGAACCTCCCGGTCAGACAGATGTGGGTACGGCTGAGCGGCGTTCTCAAAGAGCTCCCACAGCGTGACTCCCAAAGCCCTGAAGACAAGTGGGAATGGATGAAGTTCACCCTACTTTCCTCCATTCCATTTACAATTCTTCTAATGTTCTTATATTTTAATTCACAATGACCCGACCAGGAAAAAAACATCACTTTTAATTTGACAAATAGCAAATCAGACTATAAACTTCAGTCTCCCACCCCCAGTGAAAAAGTGCGGTAGTGTGGTATTAAGGTCTAGTGAGAGAAGGATGTAGTGACATCCAGTGGTGTAAAGTGCAGACTGCAGCCTACTGGGTGAACCCTACATGAGGGTGTCTGAAGAACACACTGTACCATGCTGTGTTGAATGTCCTTTTGTGTCAAAGAAGATCTGACATTTTGTACCCACCACACATTGCTCTGCTTGGTCGGCTCCATTGTGATTACACCTCCATGGCGCTCTCCCACCAGCTCAGGAGCCAGCCAGCGAAGGGGTGCAAACACATCCTCCTCTGTGATGATGTAATCCTCCTACAGAAACGCGTACAATGCAAAAATGAGAAGAAAACACTTTAATCAGAAACAGAGCGCAAAACTAATAAGGTAAAAAAAAAAAGTATAACAGAACAATTTTAGCTGTTCATAATGTCTTGTGGAGGGAGGGCACCCTGACTTTGCCTCCACTTTCTTTACATAAATAGCTTCAGTGGGTGACCTTATCTTATGAGTATTAAATTCAGACTGCCAAACTGACAGGTCAGCAGTATTTGAGGAATGCAGCAGACAACTGCTTGGGACATATGCAGCATGTCAAGTTACAGTGAGGACAATCTAGATTCTTCAATGAAAGAGTAGGTGGCATCTGATAAAAAAGACTTATTTTCCTGTTAGGTCATCTGGGGCTGGGTAAAAATAGCCAGGCCCGTCTAAACTAAATAAAGCCGAGTAGTTTTAAACCATCTTGAGATAGTAAAACAACTGTCAGTACAGTAAAATGAAGCAGGATGATATCAAACGAGTGACTGTATAGACTCTATAGTTAGGCCTCATATGAAATGGATGTTATATTATTTCCAGACAACTGTCTGCATAAAATAAAAACATAAACCGGGGTAAAAACTATTTTTAAAGCACATTTATCAAGACAAATCCTGGTATCACTACAAAAAAAGATCCACAGTTGAGTTTTCAACTTACTTTGTATCTGTAGGGTCCAATTCCGTAGTCTCCCACTTTGACTGTAAGATCTGCAGTCAGGTAACAGTTCCTCAGAGCCAAATCACTATGGGAACATACAGGAAGAACATAAGCAGCGTTCACTGGATGACCAGGAAGAAAGGTTTGGAATTTACATGGAAAAAGATACATTTAGCTTAATCTTAACACAGGACCTCAGTTTTATTTAGCTTGTGCATTTGAAAGAATGAGAGTCATGCGCATTTAAACCTAATGTGATGTCACAGTGGATTCAGAGAAGAGGAAGCCTGGCATTCACACACATTTAACACATATACAGAGAATAAACTCACACAAATTTCCCTCTGCCCACCACATTGCATCAGACCTCATCCTGGGGCTATTCCTATCTAAAGTAAACAGCAACATGATGTGGTTTGCCCGAGGGAAATACAGACCGGGCACACTTTTTGTTGGTATGCCAGGAGAGACCGTAACAAGCTCTGAGAAACGGCCTGTTAAACAGACACGTGGTGGTTCATTCACGGTGACCTAAGCGGTGGGCTCTAATTTCTCTTTAGCCATGCAGGATTTCCTGTGCTCCAAGTTCTTTTTAAACAAATGCCAAAGTTTGCTGACACTAGTAGACTGTGTATGCATGATCTTTTGTGCTGCTGGCCAGCAGCCTAACGTATAGAAACATGGCAGCAGTGAAACAAGTTCAACATCGTATCACAGCATAGCATGTAGTAATCAGTAGTAGATGGTGCTGTCCACAAGAGACACCGACACAAAGATTAACACGTTAAAATGACGGTGACCAGAAACACACCACTATGGCAACACTAAAGTGGTTCAGGAAGATTTTTGAACTATCCAGTCAGAACCCCAGTGCGTGTGTGAAAAGGCTAAAAGACTGCTGTACACCAGAAGATATGTGCAGACTGATGGAGCTAAATGGGGAAACCTTTGATAAACTGGCAAAAAATCCTGGTGGCATGATGTGAAAAAAAAAGCTAAACTTGTAAAAACAGCTATAAGAGCTGCAACTGTTATAATTGTTGCTACTACAGTCTGGTTCTGTTAACAACAGTAAGCAGCTGGCGTATTTCCAGATTCGTATGCAAATGTGAGGCAAATGTTGCAAACAGACAAGCATTCAAATGCCATTTACTCATTTGGGGTGAATAAAGCAGGCTGGGACAGCAGGTGGCAGTAAAGGTTACATTACACCGCGCTGTTCTAAGGTACCAGTGTGAAGTTGGAAAAAAGGTCATTTTGATTGCAAATGGTCAACTTTTTAATATTAGAATTAAAATTTGAGACATGAAGCTTTGGGATTTATTCTTCAACCACTCATAGTACACAAGCTGCTTGTAAAAGACCAACGCTACCAAGATGTAAAGCGAAGGAGAAAGCAATGGCCAGTAACAGCTGCAAGGAGTGCAAACTCCTCACTCACTTCTTTATGCATTTCTTTTTCAGATAATTATCTGCCAGCATCTTTTACAAACGACTAAAACTATAATCCATTCCTTCACACAGGCACATTTTACTCTTTTCAGACGCGAGTGGAAAGCTGAGGCATCATGTTTAGATATTAGCCCACATGCCACATCCCCAAAGATATGTTGTGTCTGTGGTTAATCACTAGAACAAACCTCTCCCAGTATTGAACTTATATTGTAAAAAAGGAAATCTAGCTTAGTGTGTCACAGAAATATTTTTACGAGTATAAACTATATTAGCTCAAATAGGGGGAAGCGTGTAAAGCTCTCCCGCAGTTGTAAGAAGGATTAAAACACAACGCCCAATATGAGGATCTCCTTTTACATGCAAAGAGCAGAATCATCATATCCCTCTGGCAGCAGACAGCTGACACTGTGGCAATGCATGGGAGCTGGGTAATTGGAACCCTCCAAGCTTATTCTGAGCATGCAATGAGCAGCCGATGAGCAGAGCATCATATGTTACCCCCCAAGCCTTGAGTTCCCAACACCAGCCTGTACCCCTGCTGGCTGGCAGCCAGATGCCTGGTATTGGCTGGGGTAAAAATGAAAATGAAACGCAGCCTCTTGGCTGTAGAAACCTTTTTTGGAGAACACCAGTACTCCTGAGACTGGCTGGACAGTCAGCACATAAGTAAAACTAACAGTTGACCTAGCTCTTCATAATCATAGGTTTACGACTGTGTACTCACCACATGACAAGCGCATAACTTGTAAAATTACTATTTGTTCATTCTAGAGAGTGGCTTGAATCAGCCATAAAAAACAGCAATACCTGTAATTCGCATTATGTTTGGAGTTGATTCAGCACAGAATATTACAGTCAAATTAAAGTAAAATTAAAATCTGTAAAACAAACCAAAAACAGAAAAGGCTATGTGAAGTCAGAGTGAGGGATGGCTTTTCTCTACTGGGAAAATCCTGTTTTAAATTGCGGCTTCATTAAAAAATAGCAGGATTTTTGTGTCTTGTGTCTCTGAAAAGAACCATCTCTAAACAGCAGTCGTGGTAAACAGCAAGAAAAACACATTGCTTAGGTTAGTAGATCAAAACTCGGTGAGCTTGCTCAAGTGTTGCAGTTTTGAAGTGCTACCTGTGCAGGAAGTTGTGTTTGTGAAGGTGAGTGACACCCGCAGCAATTTCACAGGCCATCCTCTGGAGCTGCAGCAACTCAGCATTCCTGAACATCCAATCCTGCTGAGACAGATAGCCCCGCAAATCCCCCTGCAAAGACACGCATAGATATACAGACACGGTGCCGTTAGCCCATCAATATCAAACCCCAACTTGAACAAATTCAAAGGAAAGCTGTTTTTAATACAGAAAAGGGAATAATTGAACAGCAGGCCTGTAATCGCATGCAGTGTGAAGAGAGCACCACGTGGGGGCAGCAGACCCCCCCTGTCCTCTCAGCACTTCTCACTGCTGATGCGCGACAAAACCAAAAAAGGCTAACACCGTTTAATGGAGCTCTGTGCTGTGTCACAGTGATTTATAAATAAAAGGCGTCAACCTCAGACCAGGAAAATAAGCTGCTGTGTAGGGTCCGATTATAGAGGAGAAGAGCTAACAAACAAACACCTAAAGAACTTATACCAAAAGGTGTCCTGGACAGGGCTTTTCACTTTTAAATCATACACAAGACAGACATTAAAAATTCAACTCAGAATTACAGAGACAAGTCAATCATCAAGTGAACAGGGAACAAATCGTTAACCTCTACTGGTATGTCAAAAAGACAGTAAATTTAGATTTCAACAAGGTCTCAGATGTGGCAAAACTCATAATAACCGAGTGGCTGTCTATCACCAGAACGTCTGTACATGACTTCATACTGTACCAGAGGGCTCTTTTATTTACCCGGGGGTTTAGTGGAGTTAATGTGTGTTTGGGTATTGCGTGTATGGACGTGCGTTTTCAAAGGGTTTACTTCTCACTCGTGCACTTCTTTACAAGGAGCTTAAAACAATCATCTTATGTAAGCACTATTTGTTTGCTTCATCTACATTCGCCCCTGCATTCACACACACAAACACACAAATAAATGGACAAAAACGCCTGCGCAGCTCTGAGAAGCGGTCTTCGCTGACATGCTGCGCTCAATGTATGGTAAATGATACTGTTGGCTATCTTTACTTGTGAAGCTTGTGCAGCAGGTGATTAGTTTAGGTTCCAGCTTGTACTTAATTAAACAAACGTCTGAGGAGCCAAAAATATGCCCCCCTCGTATCAGGCCGCGCGTAACCACAATGCGGCTAAATCAGGTGTAGATGAGCAGCTTTGTGATCTGGTCATGCAGGGAGAAAAGGACTGACATTCGGGATTTTTTACAGTGCGAGTGGTTGGCACTGGCAACAAGCTTAAGTTTTATTGCTGTTAGCCTATTAAGTGTAAGGGCAAATGCAGCAAATGGGTCTCAGAAAGCTGCTGGAAGTGTAACCAGTTTTGAAAAGGCAGATTAGCCAGCACTCATCTGGCACCCTAAACTAGAGAAGGGTCTGACTAATGTCCTGGAAAGGCACCACACTGAGCAGCTCTGCCTTACAAGTTGTCACTCACTCTACGGTATGCGTCATCCCCCTGCACCAGTTGCTGGATGTATTCTGATGTCCGAAATTCTTTGAGTCAGGGTTACCCAGCACGGGCGATACAGGGCGGAATAACCACCGTTAATCAACAGCCGGCTGGAGGGAACGTCACATTTTGCTGGCTTTTTGGGATTGGCCTTGTTCACCGTGCAGCCTCAGAGTCACATTTCACATTAGGACATCCAGTGCGTGACTGACAGGGCCAAGCCAGAGACAAGGAATCATTTACTTTAAATCTAAACAGAAACCATCAATACTTGTTACTACGCTATCTTAGTATCACTTTCAAATATTACGTCAACTTCACTTGCTCAAAGGATGGAACACTTATTGTCCAATACAAGATTCCCCTGAGATGAAGCGCTCAAAATTCTTCATCCGACAAGGGATGACGAGCATAGGCATCAATCAGTTGTGCTAACCTAACACATTATCACCTTCAACAAACAGGAGCGTCTCTTCCTGCTTAATGACGTGTGGTAAGTCATTCACCTTGAGTCATATCCATGTGCTGTCAGATAGATTATGGGAGCTGGCTCAAAGGACCACAATGCCAGGACATCTGCCAGGTCTGGGCAGCTGACAATACCCCCTGCCTAATAAAATTATGTAAGGTCTGGCACATCAAGTCACACTGGACTCAGCCAGATGTCATTAAATCAGAACAAAATAGGGCAGTGTGCTGATGAGGATAATCAAAGTATCTTAAAAAAAGACTTTATCTTTGCCTTTTCCCATGAAAGAGATAACAGCAGTCTCAACCAGGCTGCAGACTGCACGGCTGCACACGGCTGGCTATTCAACACCTAAATAATACAAAGACGTCTAACACACCTGATGAAAGTGACATCTCATAACAACTGCGTTGACAAAGTGAATATAGTACCTACACAAATAATAAATCATGATCGTGAGTAAACTATAATAGAAATCTTATTAATCTTTAAAGATAAAAAAAGGAATAGCTTTGGTTGGTTAAGACTGCACCCAACAGCCGCCAACATCCACAAGGTGTTGGCCATAAAAATGCACAAACACAGCAACTGGCAGAGCGGACACCAGAGGAGTGTAAATGGAGCCTGTTGCTTAACTGGGCGAGGTGGGAATGTGAGAAGTCCCAAGCTTACAGTAGCTATGTGACTGTGACTGGAGGAGGGAGAGAGGAAAGGAGGGAGTGAAAGGGTGCCTCCTCTATCAGGGAAAGATTTTTTTTTTTAAAGAAAGAGAGAGCGAGCAAATCAGCACCTGTGATGGGTCCAATGGGCTGAACCGGCTCTGCAAATTGTTTTTCTGCACAGCTCTCACAAAGGAGCAACTACCCGCTTTAAAAAAAAATCTGGAGCATAGTTGCCTTTCGGTTTTACTTTTCCAGTTGGTGTTTTTTTGCTCTGCTTATTAGCTTTAGTGGACACTGTAAAAGAGAGTGCCTAAAACAATGCATGGCTAGCATAGACAGCAGTTAAATGCGCAGTGTTTCGTGTCTGTAACTTTCTTTTCCCGGTTACCTCTGATGACGCCTGCTCCCCTTCTGGTTCCGGCCCACGTCTAAACACTCAAATAGATGCACAGATTTTATTTCTTTTTTTCTTTTTGGAGGACTGTCCGTTTGTGTTGAAAATATGTCCATCACCGGAGGCTGAGAGCTCCACAAACAGGTACCCCCGTGAGAGTACTACACATGTCTGAGTCACCTCAGTTTGTGCAGGAGCAGGGGGGGTTGCCTTCAGTTCAGGCGGCTCATAAGAAGGATCAGCTCATTGCTTTAAGGACAGTATTGCAACGGGTCTTGCTCTGTGAAGATGTGAGTTTCCCACTGACAGGTGCCAAATCTCAGAATTATCAATTAATAAAGTTTTCTATGTAAGAAGAATTACCCTTTAAAAAACAATCTGCTATTTAATTAGCACGGCTTCACAAAGATGACAAAATCCTGTTAAAAAAAATCATTCAGCCAGTCGGTTCAATTTCCATAAAGATGTGGCCGTTAAACTCAGAGAAAATCTCAGTAAGCAGCTTTCTGTGCCTCAGCAGATGCCTGACTGTGTGTATTGCTCAGCATGCCGTCACTCACCATTTCACAGTATTCAAAAACAAGCAGAAAGGGAATGGCCTCAACACACTGACCGAGGCACTGGAGGATGTTTGGATGCTGCAGTACTCTGGAAAAAAAACAAAAAAAAACTACAGGTGTTCATATGATTTTTTCATATGATTTTTGCAGACTTCAGAAGAGCTCACTGCGATTCCAGTAGAAGTGAAGATAGCTGCTAACATTGCAGTGTTAAATACACTTATTTTTACCATATTCAGTGTTTTCATATCATTCCAGACACATGAATCAAAAAGTAGATGAGTTAAATCTAACTTGGTATTAAAAGATCTGAACATCAATGTTAATAACATAATGAAAAAGCTGTAAATACATAAATAAAAAATAAGTGAAAAACAAAAACTACCTATATGGATCCCCCTGTTGTAGAAAATCATTCTGTTCCTTTGCACTTGCATTAGCTTTTAACTCCTTCACCACCACTCTGGTTCCACCTGGATCTGAGTAGATTTCACTCAAAAGGACCTAACAGCACAAGAAGTAAAAATGAAAAAATTAAACAAAATAATTAAACCACACAAAAGGCTAAATGATGGCTATTCCAAACATAACTGAGCACATCTACAGTTTAATACTTTCCCCTCTTAAAATTAAGCATAGGTAAGAAAAGTGATGTTACCTGGCCAAACCAGCCGCTACCAATCTCTTGGATGTAACTCAAGCTGTGGCGTCCTACCTGGAAGCCGGTGGATGCCTCTATTGGACCAAATTAAAAAACACATGTTAATCAACCGGCCTATGAGCTTGAGCTCAACTGGCTGTCATTCTTGTCATTCTGTCATTGGGGAAAAATAAATCTGCGTGTAATTGACCTGTAATGCTGGCAAGAGGTTGTAGATGCGGGGGTCCAGGAAGGAGCACTGGGGACACAGCGAGGGTGTAGACCTCCGCTGGGGACTGCATAGAGGGCGTGTCCTCTGCCGGTGGAGTGAAATCGATCTCATCATCAAAGTGGTCTTCGAACTCCTACATGAAAAAAAAAATGAAAAAAAACGATATATTGCTGTGAACAACACGGCTACTGAACTAAAGCTGGAACCAACAAACTCTTCGTAGTCCATCTGTCTGCCAAAGCTCTCACCTTGAAGTTGATCTCCCTTTCCTTGCAGCAGGTCACGCAGTTGACTAGCAGCACCACCAAGGCCACCAGCGCCGTCAATGACACCACCAGGGACAGGTACACAGACACAGTCACTCCGTCCCCAGGGCTCCCGCCTCAAATGAATAAAACACAGAACATGCTGAATCACCTGACAGCCAGGCTGAGTTTGAATCCTAAGAAAACAGCAGATGACAGATGTGCTGGCTCCTCTCTGATGTACAGCTACAAAGGTGCATGCAAACCGAACAAAAATAACCCGCACAACTCTCAAAAAGCAACTCCTTGAGCTTGCTTGTGTCTTTTATCTGCGCTCCTGAGCATCTAAAGGAAAAGCAAAGCGGTGACACATCATTCGGGGCACCGCAAAACTTTATTATTATCGTTTCCAACGTCTATTGCAAACATGGCATGACAGCAGCTGCGTTATCTCAGTCCAGATAAGCCAACCTCTGCCCCTCGGGGCGCCATACAGGCAGCCGCGGGGGCGTCCACGGGCCAATTAGCAGCTGAGAGATGAGTTCGGCAGCGGTGGCGGCAGGTGTGGCTCTTCTTGAGCGAGGATGCTGCTGGCCCAGCAATTCAAGTATCAGGGCGGACAGCAGCCTCACAGCACCCACTGCTCACTCACTCCGCTAAATGCCAAGACACATCAGGAACCTGAGCCTTTTGTTGGACCAGCACTGATCTAAATAGAAAAAAACACATCAGCCAAAAGGAGGATCTGACCACACACCCATCATGTATCAAAACTATATCGCCGTGCCCAGGGGTTTTGAAAGAATGACAGGAGCTTCCTATTTTCCCTGCATGTCCACCTTCCTTTTCCAAATGTCACTGCTCATTCAGCACTCTTCACCTGACTGTTATGCTATGACTAGTGTTCGCCGGACAGTCAAAGGACATATGGGTCAAGGCTCAATCGTGTTTAATGGAAAAGCAGCGTAAGACATTCTGAAAGCATTTTTTTAAATGACTTTTACAATTGTTTCCAATTGAACAGAGCTGTCATGCATGTAGGCATAATAAGCTCCGTAAGTGGAGCGTGCTCAGGAGGTGGAATGTAGGACACTTCTTATTCTTTCCCAGTTATTATGTCAGTGGATATGGCTGGTCTGATACATCCAGGCTCCTACAGTTCACCTATGAAACAGTCTCGTTATTGACTCCTCATAGCCGTCTTGATATTGTGGGTAAAATTTAAAATCGGCTTGATTCTGATTCATGGGGTCTCAGCTGTATGCATAAACAGAAATATAGACCACAAACGCAGCGTGAAAACCAGTATTCACTACATAGGTTGAGTCCTTGGCTGAAATAGCATGGAAAAGGACTCATCCTTTCATATCGAGGGCCACGTTTCGCTAAACCGCCAGAGTGTTTATCTACAGAAAAATTATACAAAATATAAGCTCCATTTATTTAATCACAGTATTGTTTTCACCAAAAATCTTTACTTTTCATTTCTAACAGCATGATGTTTTTTGAGACCACAAAACTATGGGATGCTGAAGCCTCCTTTGGTTTTACAAATGACAGAACAGTGTCTTCTATGTAAAACGTTCATAAAAATGAACACTGAAAAGTTCATGTTCATTTAATTATAAAATGACATTGGAATTGGTTCAATTAATTAGATTAGTGATTAAAAATCAACCGTTCATTAGTGATACTGTTCAGTGATTAAAAGATTAGGGCTACTGATGTGTTGTGCATTAGGAGTGCAAATCAGCCAAAGACAGTTCTGAAATTCAGCGCTTGATGATTAAATATGAGGTGACGGCTGATCAGTGGTCCTACAAAACAGTCACAGCTAGTCACGTTGTGTCAAGCAGCACAACCA
This sequence comes from Menidia beryllina, assembly GCA_013363375.1. Classification (NCBI taxonomy): domain Eukaryota; kingdom Metazoa; phylum Chordata; class Actinopteri; order Atheriniformes; family Atherinopsidae; genus Menidia; species Menidia beryllina. The sequence continues at coordinate 3,845,457 of JABUIW010000047.1, forward strand.
ATCAGCACAAAGGCTGAGCTGCAATCACTAACAAATGGGGCATCATCCGGCATAATCTAAACTGTGAGGAATTAATGAGATGATTTTTAGGTCGGCAACATAACAGCAATAACAACATCATGCAAAAGAAATTAACAACAATTTTCTTAGGATCCAAGTAAATTTTCCAGATATTTTAATTAAAGTGTTGTTTTTTTTTAATCTTATGCTCTCCCTGTGGCACAAAAAACACTGAACTTGCCATCATAAAACTTGGCAAATGTTACAAACTGTGCACCGCTCCAATTGTAAAAAAGAATCAGACAAAGAAGATTATGTCTTATATGAAAATATATACCAATGACTGTGATGCAGCAACGCCAAGCAAACATCATTAACTGACAGCTTTCCATTGGATGTCTCCTAAAAACCTCTGAGTCAGAGACTGCAAGAGGGAAACTGACTGGGCTGAAATATTGATGAGAAGAATTATCAAAGATTAAATAGATCCATGGTGAAGCTCCAGCTCCAGCTATAAATGGAGATAAATGCAACAAGCTGTTCAATGAATGTGAATGATGGTTTGTGATTAAGTTCAAATAGAAGGCTCTTTAACAGGCATCAAGCAAAAGTAAAATTAGAATGAAACGTCAGAAGATGACAAAGGATGTCACCTACTAAAAAAAAAAGCTATTTCATAGATAACAGTGAAGTCCATCTCAACAAAAGATTTAAGCCTAACTATGTCATGACACAGGATTGGGATGGGAGCACCATGAAACTACATTAACAGGGTGATAAATCAAACAAACTGGCATAAATCTATTCTGACCCTGGTGCACTGCTGCCTTATATTCAACTAGTAAAAACAATCATAATTTAGAAATGCTACAGTTAAAGTCCACGAAAATCCCGTGAAAATCACGTGGCCATAACCGGGGGCAACCTTTTGATGGAACCGCACTCTGTCTGATTCAGCAGGGTAACAGGGATGGAGGCGACGCTAGAGACGGGAACAACAACGACAGCGGGCAGCTCTGCATGGCATGAGTTCTCCCATATTAAACTTTATGACAGAATTGAGTCCACGTTATGACTTGGCAGGCCCCACAAAACGGCCAAACTGGTTTTTGGGAGCGATACGACAGGGAGCTGCCATGTCTTATTTCAGTTGCACTGCATTTTTCATTAGGCTTTCAAGCCGAGGAGGAGCTGACCCATTTTTCCAGATTTTGCCCAACAGTGCGCGCAAGAGTGGATGTCTGTGCTCATTTATAGACAGGACAGAAAACACATTATCTGACTGATATGTCTGGGTTGGTCCGAAACGTGTCCATCCGTGAAGGTCCTCATCAATCACAGGAATGGTCCAGGTACACAAGTCAGACAGAACTGACGCGTGTCTGTATCGTGTTTCTACCTGTCAAATTTGTACCCGCCAATACATGCATTCTTCTCCAACGGACTATAAAGCTCTTTAAACACTGCGTGCTAAGTCTTTTCAGAGCCAGCCTGAAGAAGAGGAGCAGCTGATATTCGTCACGTCGGAAAAGCCAAACATGCCAAACTCACCTGACCTCCATATAACTCAGACTCTTCCCTTAATACTTAACAAGGTTTAAACAATAACCAGTTTGTGAACAAATTACTTTGTGAATCAGTACTTTGCCTATTTTTCATTCACATAACGTCCTCCAAATTCGTCAGCTGAAATCAGGTTCTTTGAAAATAATGAATAAATAACTTGTTCCACATCTGAGTGTAGTAAAATCATTAAAATGGAGCTTAGATTGTTACTTTTTTCTTTTCCGTATAGTGTATGAGAATAAAGAGAATAACTCTGTTGCTTATCACTGTCTGGAGCTGATAAGATTGAAATGTGCATTGGTTACAAATTACTGGCACACCCTTTAGCCTTCTCACTTTGGGATGAAGTCACCTCCCAGAGAGAAGCAGTTTCCTGTAACAAAAGGGGCCAAGGAGAATGGATTTCTTTCTATTGACTTAAAACAAACCATTTTTTTAATTTCCGACAAGATTTCTGGAGTTCAAAAAAATCAGCAGTTCAACTTATAATAGTTGTGTCCTCTGATTGACCCCATACAAACTGAAAGAATGACCTTCATAATAACCTAAACCTAATAGATTACCTATCAAACATCACATTTAAAAAATAACATGAAAGAACAGTAACTTTAAACATCAAGGACATAATTCAAGGTTCCCTTCACGAACAACAGCAACATCTGATGCTGGTAGGTCAACATCAACTTTATTGTACCATGAACCGGGTTAAACAGTCAGGGCGGGGAGTAGCCGTCTCAAGGAGGAGCACAAAGCAAAAGACGTTGCTGTCACCTTCCCTGTTATGTAAAGGAGTCAAACATTAACTTAACAGCATTCGGATTAATCAGAGTATACCCTTTAGTACTTACTTATTGAGTAAACAGGCAGTTCTTCTTATAACTCTATATAAAAAACCTGTGACCCACCATAATTGGAACCAATGCCTGTCCCTGAACTCATGCTTTCTCCATGTGTTTCACATGTGATGTTGTATGTTTCCAATCATTCTCTATTTTCTTAACTCTGCTCTCCATTTAGAGACAGCCCGATCTTAGTTTGAGTAGTCTAAAGAATGTCTTTCACAGACATTTTCTGGCTTTTCAGGTGAGTTTTTATTTTATTTGTGTCGCTGTGATTTGTTTTCGTTTTATTATATAATAAACTATCCAAGTCATTTGAAAACACCATTTGGTTCGTCTTTGTATCCAAGATCCATCTGCCTAATGTGGGCAATATTAAGGATTCACTGTGTCACAGTAAGTGTTTCAGACACACACACAAATGCAACCCATGGAGAAAACTAATTATATCTGCTGAATTTTATCCAGCTAACTTCCTAGATAAACAACCATACCCTGTACAACTCACTTCTAAGGTCAATATAAAATAACCTAAATATTTTGGATAGAATTTAGGGGGGCCTGCTTCTGGCAGTGGCCCCCCTAATAACCTGAAAGGCATGTTTTGGGACTGTGAGAGGACGATGGGTTTCACTGAGAAAATAATGTACCTTTGTAATTTAATGTTAACACACTTAAAATAATTCAGTTCATCAAATATCTGTTACTTAGAATTAAATATAAGTCAGAAACAAAGAATCCCTGTTAAAAACGTATTATACCTCTCAGAGAAAATGTCTGTTTATGATTAGCCACCGGTTTACTAATTAGCTAAATCCTCTGAAATGCAATTGCTTACTGTTTATATATATACATCCTCTGTAGAATTTACACAGAGTTGAACAGCTAATCAGTTAACTCAATGACCATGGACAATAATAACCAATTGTTTGGTAATTTACCCAAGTAAGTGCTAGCTTTTAGCTGCTTTAGCTGTAACAACCACTAATTCAAGCAAATGCTAGCTTACATAAACACATAAAACCGTTCACGTTATACATTGACAAGAGAGCGTTTCACGAAGTACAAACACTCATCAGTTGCCTCACCTGATTTGTGATGATACTGTAGAGGGAAACCTTCAGACAACCAAAACACCGACAGAAAAATCCAACTCGCCATCAACAACACAGATCCATGGCGGCTCTCCATCCTCCAGGCTTAGCCAACAAAACGTTAGCTAATTGAAATCGTAGTACTAAAGAAGTAGCTAAAATGATGCTGGTTAAAGTTTCTTAATCATTGACAACCAGTTTTACGCCAGTGTAGGCTACATATAAAAGCATATTTTCGGGTTGTTTAGCAGCTTGCTACTCGCCAGCTAACTAGCTTCCGCTAGCATGTCGAGGCTAACAGTTTCAGCTGACGACAGCAAACATCGCCATGACAAATAATGTTCCGTTCTCCACGGAGACAAAAGCAGCGATCATCTTTCACGACCTGCCATGTTTGGAGTATGTACCCTAACGTTATGAAAGTGAACACACTAAGAGAACACTTAATCGATAGCTCTGACTATCATGAACCACCTATCATCCAAAGCGCCATGTTCCTGTACAACGTCACATCACGGAGTGAGGCGGAAAACTCCGAACAACTGACATTTTTTCAAACCAATCCAAACGAAGAATTCCTTCACATTAAATCGACAGAGCCAATCGGCTTCGAGTTTTATTATTGGTCGTATAATTCCAGTGATTTGTGTAAAAGATGAAGAAATCCTTTTACATCAAGTCACTTGTCAACCATGTGAGGCACGCCATGAAAGACGGCATGCCTATATAAAATGTTTATTCCGGGATTTACGGCCAACCATAAACTACACATTCTCTGGCTGACAGGATACCATGACTGTTGCATGGATGCAGGCTCTGGCTCGGTGGTTATTTTTCCAATGCATTTTCCCATCCAACCATCTGATATTGACTTTATATTGGATGAAAAATACAGTTTATATATATATGTTTTTTTATATATATGATGTTTTTAAGATCTTAATTTTTATTATCAAAAATTTTCTCTATGCTAAATAGATAGCCAGAATATAACCAGATGTACAGTATATGGGTGTACGTATATACATATGTATGTATGTACATACGTGTATATTTCTGTGTGTTCGTGCGTATGTACCTTATCAGTAATTATTTTTCAATTCATCCACACAAATATGAATCTGGGGAAAATATATAGGGCTAAATATTTTCCCTAAATAGCATCATTAGCTATGTCCACATGTATATTGAACATGTTATATTCAATATAACTTATGTATAAGTTATATATCAGTTAATTCAGGTTAAAACATTAAACCTTAATTCACGTTAAATCATATTAAAAACAGCGACAATCTTCTAGATGTGAAGCAGAATGTGAAACAGAAAAAAAAGAAATACACATTACATTGGGGAGCTTTTTATTATTACAGTACTGTTTAATTTTAGTTGTCTGAAAGTTTGCAAACTGCAGGTCTATGAATGACAAAATTATCTGCTCTGATTAACTGATGAAGGGGGAGGAGGCAGTTCGCGGCGTGGAGGAAATCTCTCTGGGTTTAAGGACAGACACGTCAGGTTGCTTCTTGCACTCTGGATCACAAATCAAGCGAGAGTTGGTGGCTCAGGCACACAGCAAGAGAAGCATCAGATCTGCACATCCTCAGCTCAGAAAGTGCAAACCTGACACAAAGCACCGTGAGTACATTTTTTGTAAATTTATGTGCACAGTAGTGTTGTGATCAAAGCGGGCATATCATAGTGTGTGCATTCTCTGTAAACCTCTGTTCTTAAGCTTTGGGAAGCTAAGGGAAGAAGGAATAGATGTTGAAATATAATAAGAAATGTACTAGACTATTAAACTTACTACTCTTGTTAACTTTCATTTTAAGTTCTGCTCCAAACAGGCAACTCATGAATAATCTTAAGTATAACACACGATCACATGTTTCTTCTACTGCACAAAAGGAAGTCATAATTACCATGTGATTGTTCCTCATTGTCAAAATAATACGATCTTGTTAATGTCCAAGCCAGCTCTTTTTTCCCCCACATCTTTTCAAATCCGTGTTGAAGGATGATATAAGTTTTATTTGACAGCAGCTGGCAGAAGAAAACACCAACACCAGTTTCGGTTACTGTGTCTTGTGTCTTCAATTCATGCATGTGTGTGTATCCCTCAGGTAGCCCCAGAGGACCATGGCATTTGCTGGGATGCTGAGTGAAGGGGACATCAAGGCTGCAGTTCAAGCTTGTCAAGGTGAGTCAGATGAGACAAATACACAAGGGTACACATACAAAAGAAAAAATCAAATCTTAACCTACATTAATGAATTGTACATGCATTCACAAAGCACACAGAGAAAGAGGAGCTTCTCATCCCACTCCCACGGGGAATACCTGTATGATGTGTTGTTCACAGTCGGTGGGAGCAGGGCTCCTGCAAGTTACCAAGCAGCCATGTGGCAGGAGACCTGTCACCACCCAGATACCCAAGTGTTTATGTTGAGTATTAAGACACTGAAGATCAAATCACGAAAGCTCATAAGTACTCACCTCCCAAAATATTTAATTATTAATCTTAAGCAATTACGTCTGCATGGCAAAGCATTCAAAGCTTAGTTGCTAGCTTCAAAGACAGAAAAGTGTCTGCATATATTTGCCATTTTATCAAGAGAGCCCGCCTTAACATTTCAACTGTTTCTGTCTTACTCTATTTCTTGAGCCTGTCAGTTAAAGATGACCGTAAATTGCAAGATCAGGATAAAGAACTAAAAGCTTGTATGGAAGTTTATCGAGCAGACTACTGATACATCTAACAGAATATATTTCTCTTACTCTTTGGCTGTAAATCTATCAACACATTTAACTCAATGACCATGTTTTCTTCAGAAAAATCCTTTGAGCTCTTTGAGCATGCCTCATCCTGGAAGACGTGCCACTGTGAGCGGCTTAATAAGTAAAGAGCTTTTAACATTTAGGTTTGAATTAGACCCTTGGGCCATATTCACTGTGGAGGGACTGTTTTAATAGCATAGCAACGCAGGCTATGATGCGCTAGGGGCTTTATATTGGTAAATGTCATCGGCCGAAGAATGAAAGTCATCTCAGCGAATGACTAAATGTGACATCTCTATTCAACCCCCCACCATTCTCTCTTTCTTGTCATTCAGTGTTTGACCCCCTCACCCGCACATGTGCCTGTTTCTCCCGCTCACTCCAGCTCATTTTCTGCCTCTTTCTGTGCCAACGTAGCTCCAGGCACATTCGACCTCAGGTCGTTCTTTGCACAAGTGGGACTGATTGGCTCTTCTGAGGCTGATGGGGAAAAAGTGTTTGCTGTCCTGGACCAAGATCAGAGTGGATACATTGAGGAGGAGGAGCTCAAGTAAGGATCAAGAGTGTGTTTGTGAGCATGTGGTCCAGACTCGTATTGTGAGGTCTTAAACCACTTTGCACATTAGCACTGTAAGGTCTCATATCATTATGACGAAAAAAATAATCTTAATATAATATATGAATATTTGAAGGTGATGACATGTTATCCAGTAAGGATGAGGGTAACTTTAGGTTACAGTTGGGGTTCAAGATAAAAGATAGAAAAATTCCTTCTGGGGTCGTGACACCCCAACTGTGTGTGTGTGTGCATGACTGAGATACTTGAATAAGGCCACTTATTAGTGCATGTGTGTTACATTTGTGGTGTAGTGCTCCCTGGGGCTGGCCCTCAGGCAGAGGTCGCAGCATGAGTAGAACAGCATTTCGGCCCTTATAAATGCTGATGGAGAGGGGATTAATGCAGCTGAAACAGGCCTACAGGGGGAAGATTACAGCCACAGTGCAGAAAATGGTTATAATGTTTTATGCCTAGAATTATAGCTTTTTTTTTTACTTCCACTTAGATTGTTCCTTCAGAATTTCTCTCCCGGGGCCAGGGAACTGACTGTGGCAGAGACCAAGACTCTAATGGCTGCTGGAGATAAAGATGGCGATGGCAAAATTGGGATGGAAGGTGTGTGCGTTAAAACATCTAAAAAAATCTATTTACAGAACAGACATCTTTAAAGAGGAGCTATCTAGCTCATAGTGCTGAAATGTGAAAAACTTACAAAAAAAGGAAAAAAGCTAAGATTAGTTTTTTTTTTATAGTTTGGCTTTCGTGCTTAATAGTGGGTTAAATTGATTAACTTCTGTCTACTTGTCCTTCAACAGAGTTCTGTGATCTACTGAAGTAAAGAGAATAAAAAGAAGATGCTTCCTCTGTCTTTCCCTCTTTTTGAACAACAAATTTTTTAGGGGCATCCTGACTTTTCAAATGACTTCATGCTAAAGCCCAAACATTCCCAGATAGTCTGTACCCACCTACTGCTCTCCCCATTGATGAGATATGAACTACATGTATTGTTTGATTGACAAAATGCAAGATCTGTTAATGAAACATGTTAAATCAATTGAGTAAATTAAACTGATTAATAAATTAGTCTTAAGTGTGACTAAAGTCTCGTTTTTTCCACCTGCATTTGATAGAGAAAGAATCTGAATCATTTGATGATGATGATGATGATGATGATTACTGCTCATGATACACAATTTGATCAAACTGCTATAAAGGTTTTGAGGTTTGAATTGTTTCTGGTGACAAGGTTAGCTTTTCTAAAAGGAATTCTGCACACCAAGTACTTAAAA
>JABUIW010000047.1:3853681-3944074 GCA_013363375.1 Menidia beryllina
TTTTTTTTTTTTTAAAGATTTTTTTGGCTCTAGTGGCCTTTAATGACAGTAGTTTGACAGGAAAGGGGGCAGAGATAGAGAGGGGGAGACCTGCGGGAAAGGGCCATGAGTCGGATTCGAACCCAGGCCGCCCGCTTGCGAGCAGAGGCTCTGTATATGGGCCGCCCGCTCTAACCATTAGGCTACGCTGCGGCCCAAGGTTAGCTTTTCTAAAAGGAATTCTGCACACCAAGTACTTAAAAAACTACACACCATGGTTGATAAAGGTCTGGACTATGGAAGGCGCTCCGGGCAGCTCAGCAGCAGAGTCTAATTGTAATTCTACAGACGTTTTGCAAACAGATGAATAGAACATTGATTATAAAAATGAAAACTTGGACCTTATGTATTTTGAGACTAAATATACTATCAGACTATATATCTTCTTTATAATGATGTCTGGTTTTCAAACAGGGACCATGTTGGACAACTCAATATGTTTTGATGCATTTATAAAAGATTAGTGGTTCACAAAGTATCATTTTCATAAGCTAATACCTGTCACTGGGTAACTGGGAGCAGAATAAAATCAGAGAAATATAATCGTTTAGTTTTCTCAATAGAGCTGCTCATTATTACAGATCTTTAATCTCTGCAAAGGTAGAAATAACCATCACTACTCTAAAATGTACTTGCAAGTAAGGGAATGTTTTCAATCATTTCCGGTTTCCCATTTTTAGGTCAAACAGGACACACACATAACAAGTGATGGAAGGCAGAAATAAAGCTGCTGTCAGAAAGAACACAATGGAAACAAATTACTGCATAACCAACTGTCAATCAGAAGGTGTGTGATGATGAATCCAAATGACTGAAGCATTGCCTACTAAGGACAGGCATGGTGGATCAGGCACCAAAGCCTTCTCCCAGTTAGGTTGCTGGCTCATTTGAAACTGGACCCTGCATGCGAAGGTTAGATGAACCTTATGTATAGATACTGTAGCTTGTACTTCGAGTGGAGCAATGTTACAGAAGAGCATAGACCTAAGCAGAGGCCACATATATCTACGAACTGAAACCATCTCTGAAGCAACCCCAATCATTTATATGCAAGCGCAGATATCCTGAGCATAGACGTGTGTTGAGAAATTCAGGAGATTGATGAGTGTTACAGACCTACACAAAAAGTGTATAAATATTGCACAAAGCTCAATATTTTAATAACTTAATTGATTTGGACAGACTGACTCAATGGTGTATGATGTATATAAATGGGCTTTTCATAAACCTGAAAACATGAGAAGGGTAAAAACCAGTTCTGACTTTAAGACTTGGTCCTGCTTTGGAATTTAACACAAAGACATTCTCAGTGACTGAAGTCACAGTGGCTATACCTCTGCCTTAACTATCCATATCACCAAAAGGGACTATATGTCATGCCATTATTTCATCCAATTTGAATAATTTCACCCTGACATCCGTTAACAATACACTGAATAAATACAGAAAATAAAATTAATCTTCCTCTGCATTTTTCTTAGTGTGGAGATAAAAAGCTTGATTACTTGTTTTCACATGTTCTACTTACAGTAATTACAATGAGTAAATAGATCGAGTTAATTTAGAAGTTGGCAGCATTTTGAGGGGCAAACACCAAACTTTTCTCACAACCTGAAATAAGGGGTATGACCATGGCTAATACTCTCTCAAGTATCAACTCATTTCACATATAGTGTCAAATGTAACTGTCAAAATCAAAATCAGCATTTTCAAAGCTGGCTGTAAATCATATGGGCACAACATGTGCAATGAAGCCGACGAGAAGTGGGTCTGCTCGGGTTTCCACACGTCTAGCTATAGGCCTCTGCACACATGGTAGCATCCTCATTTGTTGGCCTAAAAATAGGTCCAGACTACTAGACACATTTTTTCGAAACCCATGCATCTTGGTACCTGATACTGAGACTCAAAGCTCTGTAAATGGTGTTGCTCAAGGATATATAAGAGAGAAGGAACGGGGCTCGTAGCATTCACTCTTGTCCCCCTTGGTTTTCACTCGCCTCAACGCAGCGCAAAGGTGAGTGGGATGTGCGCCTTGTTCATGCCACTCTGGCTTCTGCAGATTACTCTGGAAGGAATAGGACTCAGACAAGGAGATACCCATGGACTACAAATAATAGAAAGAAATGGAACCAAGATAACCAAGAAAAACATGGACCGCATGGGGAATTCATTTAGCATGAAAGGAGATCAAATTTTGCATTTCATTTCAAAGGATCATCGTTTGTGGATGAAACTTGGTTCATTTCCATTATGTCGTTTTAAGTGGATGAAAAACAATCCTAGAGCGACCAGTGAATTTCTACAGCTCCATTACTCGTTTTTGGCAGGGCTTCATGATGCTCTGATATGGGCCCTCAGTGGGAGCCTTATTTTGTTATTGCTAAAGAACCATGACTCTTTGAGACAGACATGTTCAGGATGGGGAGGCAAGAAGAAGCTCTTTAGTCCTTTGTGAGCGCAACACTTAACTGCATGGCAGACCAGGAAAACCTTGCAGGATGCTTAATGTGCTCTAAAGCTAGAAAGCTAAGGTTCTATTGAATAATAATTAGATAAAATGGCCTTGAGAATATTTTGGATTGACCAGTCAGACTGGAGGGCTTGGCACAATAGCAGTTACTAGTTTGCAATGAGAAAAACTATTTTCAGTGCAACAGCGAAGATTTTGATTCTCAGTCTAACCCTAAATCTTTCCTTCTTTCCCCTCTCAGAATAAAAAATGGCCTTCGCTGGTCTCAATGAAGCTGAAGTGAAAGCAGCTCTGGATGGCTGCTCAGGTGAGTTTCATCAACTCTTAATTATTCAGCCGTCAACACGATATACCATTTTTTTGTTTTGTTTGTTTTTTTACACAATTTCTCCTGAATGCTAATCTGGCTCCAAAGGGGAAAAAACACAAATACAACCAGTATGAGCTCATCATGTACTACACCTTCTATTTAAGAGCATGTCACATAAACTGCCAGCCAGATTGAACAAACAATATCAATATCATGTTACTGGCTTGTTGGGTGCTTATATTTCTTTGATTGTGTTCCAGCTGCTGACTCCTTCGACTACAAGAAGTTCTTCAAGGCATGCGGCCTGGCCAGCAAGTCTTCTGATGACGTCAAGAAGGCCTTCGCCATCATTGACCAGGACAACAGCGGCTTCATTGAGGAGGAGGAGCTGAAGTAAGGCATTTCAGCAATTCACACAAAATCTGAAACTTGATGCCAAGGCCACAGTGGCCCAGAATGTGGAGCAGATCTAATATCACTGTGTTGTGTTTAAAATATGGCCTATGGGGCCAAATAGTACACTAATAATAATATTAATGACACAACGCTATTAAAGAAATTACTTACTCAGTGCGGCCAGCCTAGAGGGGGGGCTTGAAAGCGCACTGAAAGGCTTTCCAGCATCACTTTAATTCTTACTGTTTTGTCCTCCTGTCAGGCTGTTCCTGCAGAATTTCTCTGCTGGTGCCAGAGCACTCACTGACAAGGAGACCAAGGCTTTCCTCGCCGCTGGTGACAGTGATGGTGACGGCAAGATCGGAGTCGATGGTAAGGGTCCTTTGTGAAGCACAGCAGACGTTTTACAGATTTAGTCATTTAAGCTGAAAACAGCACAGATATGCATGAATATTACTGCTCTCTTAACAGCAAAGTCTTCATAAATCCTTAACTCCACGGTTTTGAATTCTTGGTCAGTGAGAGGTTCTCAATCACAGCCTGATTAGATAAAAACTGCAAAACGCTCTTTTATTTTATTCAAGGATCTTTTAACTAATGACAGTTTTATTCTACCTTCACAGAGTTTGCTGCCCTTGTTAAGGCATAAATTTCCACTGACCAAGATCCCCTTCTTTTCATGGAACTGCGAACTCCTTCCAAGATTCATTAATCATCAGCTGAAAGAATATTTTTTATACCTTATTTATGAGTTGCCTGCAAACTATTTCTCAACATGCAATACATATTTAACTGCTAACGTTAATCAGATATGTTATATGTTCTGAAATATGACTTGTGCACACTGTACAACACCATCTGCACTTTTGAGGAAGAGTGAAAAACCGGGAATAAATACTCTTTTGGTGTGAAGTCATCCTGTCCAGGTCAGTCGTCATTGCATTTGTCAATTGTGGCGCGTTGCACCGCTCTTTCGAATTCACACATCTGCACCCATATTAACACAACGGCTTAATTTAAAAGGCAGTGTCAAATTAGTCTTCTTCCTAAAGAGTCTTCTCATTTGACATTGGGTTCTTAAATGCTTGGGAGGCACTGAGAGATGGCTGAGGCAACCCACCCAGCGCTCGTTTTTATAATTGGTTAATAAGAAGCGGAGTGTGGCTGGACTTTGGCCAGTGGCAGGATAATGCGCTGGGAATGGCCCTAGGGCTTTGCTCACATGCATCTTAGAACCAGGAAGCTCTGCATTGGATGGCTGTCCCACTTTGTATAATTAGGTGGTGTGGTCCAAGATCTTTTCTCGAGCAACTGCTGCATAATCAGTTCGATGATGTGCAGAGGCAACAAGGTTATTACCAGCCACAGTCTCATCAGCAGCTCCAGAACCCCAGTTAAAACCCTCTGAAAGGATATACAGTACTCTGGACTGTTCTTAACAGTTTACTCTATCCATATGTTCTATTTCCTTCGAGTTCTTGAAACATGGCACATTTTCTGAGAAAATAATCTAAGGACTGGCCTTGAAACGAGTTTGAACGGCTCCTTTTTCATTCCAAAGTCGAATTACAATTCCAGAGGGTTATGAATGTCCAGAGCACTGTAGGTCAGCAATATGTAAACCCTCAACCCTATCAGATGACACCCAAAGAGAGTTACTGTCAGCCAGTGGTCAAAACAGAAAGAAGCTTTGAGGTACTCCACAGCTTTCTTCATGCAATAGAGCTGCCACCTGCTGGTCAGATTCAGAACCTCAATTTAAAGAGTGAACTAAGTTTAATCGAGACGGACACTTAAAACATTCTCAGCTCCAATTAGTCAGTGTTGGAGGGATAATGGTCGCCCCATCTTAAACATTTTAATACAACATGGTGGAACATGACCTCACAAAGGTTAAATGAGTGTTCTCAAACTGATTTTGTCCACCAATCATCACAGTAATCCAAATATTAATTCAATAATTGCATGTGAAACAAAACTGAGGCTGCCTGACGGTTTATTGCATTGCCTGAACAGAAACATATATATATTTCCCAGAAAAGGACATTTTAGTTCCATTGGATTCATACACTTTAAAGATATTTATCACGCTATCAAACTAAAGACTTTAAGATAATTTCTTAACACACCTAGCAGCACAGTGCCTCCCTCATCAGCAGAGGGAAATGTTAAAACAGGGAAAACAACCACTTAATGCAACTTACGCCAGCTCTAATGCATGCATGCTGAGTATCCACCCTCTTGAATATGGCTGTGTTGCGCCAGCAGCACTTCCAATTCGTCCTCCTCAGCAGTGCACAGGCCTATTCTTAGCACCGAGGGACATTAAAGACTTCTTCAAACGCACCTTTTAAGCGTCTTCATTTGTGAAACTCAAAATAGACCGCTCTCTGGCTACAGGACGAATTTTCGCCACCCCCGCCCCGCTCGGTGTCAGTTATCTTATGCCTCACATTTCGATGGAGTGAAACTATAAAAGGTCACCGGGAGCACCGGGATGGTCACTGCAGTCCTACTCCAGTCTTGCCTGTGTCATCTGTACCCTACAAAGCTAAGACACCACCACCAGAGGTGAGTTTGAATACGAGCGAGAAAAGGGGAAAAAGCAGCCACAGCCACAGCATCCAGCTTGGCTTTTCTTAGAGAGAAAAAAACTTGACTTTTTATTTATTTTTTTCTAAATTAGACATCGCGTTTTAATGGGAACGTTTCACTGCAATGCAGCATCTAAAGAAAGCTGTGGGTGCTGCGTTTTCTCGTGGGAGCGTAAAAAGAGACTTGGATTACTGGTCAGCCCTCAGCATCTTTAGAGCCGCAGTACGCGGGTCAATCTCAGCCTCTCGAGTGGGATCAGGACAGAAAATATACCGTCCTTCCGAGACAAGTGGACTGACTAAGACTAAATACGGAACCTCGCTTCTATTCCATACGGAGCAATGTATTACGCTGCATTTATTTGACCTTTGTTTTAAACCTGTGAAGTGTGTGAATGTGCAGTGAGATTTTAATGTTAGGCATTTATTGTGTTTTCCAAACGCGTTTTTTACCGTTTGCTTCGAATAATTCTAATTAAGCTTGAATAATGCTGATATTCGGGACTGTCAAGGGAACAAATTGTTGTACTGTGAAGCTGATGGCTTTTATGGGGAAACACACCCAAGTTTGCTAACGCTGTGGCTTAATCCATTTTGCTTTATTTCTGCAGCTTAAAATGGCTTTCGCAGGTGTACTGAAAGACGATGAGATCACTAAAGCCCTGGATGAGTGCAAAGGTGACTTTCAGCTTCAGTCCTCTCTCCCACCTCCGCTCCAACACCCCCACCCCTCCCCAGAGCTTCTTTTTTTTTTTGCGCGTGTGTGAAAGTCAGTAACGCGAATGTGTCCATTGTAGGCGCGGACTCCTTCGATTACAAGAAGTTCTTCAAGACTTGCGGTCTGGCAGGCAAATCGTCCGAAGACGTCAAGAAGGCCTTCTTCATCATTGACCAGGACAAGAGCGGTTTCATTGAGGAGGATGAGCTGAAGTAAGAGCGCAAATCCGAACAGATCAGATGCTCATCGTCTGTTTCAGAGCCACATACAGCCACATAACGTGGAACAAAGTGAAGCGTGTCTCCGTAAATGGTCAACTGACCATCGCCTCTGTGTCCTGGCAGGCTGTTCCTGCAGAACTTCAAGGCAGGTGCACGCGCTCTCACCGACGGAGAGACCAAGACCTTCCTGAAGGCCGGCGACAGCGACGGTGATGGCAAGATTGGCGCTGACGGTAGGCACGCAGCTGCTGACCCCCACGCAGCCCAGCACTGTCCTCTGTGGATATCTGTTCGCCGGTCCAATGCAAACGCTTGCTCTCTTTCTCTGTCCCCCTGCAGAGTTCGCTGCCTTGGTTAAGGCATAAGACAGCAACTGACCAACAACACATGCTCTGATGGAACAACAATGCCCACGTCGACCTCCCCCTTTTCATCTGAATATAAATAATTTTTATACATTTGCTTAAGGGACGTTTCCTCCTATGCAACACACTGTCCAAAAAAAATGATAATTGTGAATGTCGCTCGGTTGTGTTCATGTCTTAAATATGAATTTTGCTTATTGTAAAATCTATGATGCACTTTCCAGGAACGAAAGGTAAAAGAATAAATATTCTTTTGCTGTGGTCTTATATTCTTTTCAATTCCTTATCAATTTTGCCTCAAATTAGATCCTGAACTTTCTTTTTTTGCTTAAATTTCTATCTATCTATCTATCTATCTATCTATCTATCTATCTATCTATCTATCTATCTATCTATCTATCTATCTATCTATCTATCTATCTATCTATCTATCTATCTATCTATCTATCTATCTGTTTGCAAAACCAGTGACAGCCTGCTAATCAAATGCCCTTGATTAATTGATCATCAGTAAGTGTGAGAAACTCTATAGAAGCACGGCTCTTGGCAGTTTGCTGGTCTCTAGCAATTGAGTATGTGTTAGCAAAATGCTTAACATCAGCAATGATCTTCGAGGAGCAATTATATCCGCCCATCAGTCTGTGGAAGGCTACAGAGCAAACAATTTGTGGCCATCATTTGACAGTAAAATAGAGGATAACATTTAAGACATTTGCCAGTCTATCAGCTGTGGATGGGTCGCAGGTGGGGTGGGAGTGGGGGGCAACCCCAACAGGTGTTTAAGGAACACTCATTGAAACTAATGAGCTGAGTCAGCAGCAGGACAGTGATTAGCTCAAAGAAAAGATGACACAGGGTAAAAATTTGAGCAACCGAACCTTAACACCTATAAGGACTGAACAAGTCTTTTATCTTGAGACATGCAACCCTTTTAATGGGCATATCTACATTAGCTTACAGAACAGTATTACAGTGGTACCTTCTTACTGTCTTTCATGTAGCTGCATCATGCAGACACTAGATGGAGGCATGGGTGTGTTTCCATCCGGATAAAAAAAAAAAAAAAAGGATAATGACTTTTCCCAACATTATAAACTGAGATTAAAATATCCTCATGGCTAAAATGATTGAAAGTAAAAAAAAAAACAATTTAAAAAAATTGTGAGTGGAAATGACTCTGAATGATCTATGTAGAGAACTGAATAGTTAACATGAAAAGTTAAAATGCAAAGTTTTAGTTTTTGGAACATGATTTAAATGAGGTTTGGGGCAATGACAGCATGCCCTGCAGATAGAGATTTATCCACTATCCCATTGCTGAAGTGATAAAAGTCTGCATAACTAACAATTCAGTTCTTTCTTTCAACGGCCACATTCATTGAAAATAAAGATTACCCCTCACTGTAAGTAGACATGGGGATAGACTTCAGAGCATTAGCAAATGTAAATGAATAAATGATTTGCCAGTAACTGTATAGTGTACCGGGTATCAACATGGCACATGACATCATGCATCCGGTGTCCACAGTGTCTTTTTCACAAACAGGGTCTGGATAAGATGATCGAATTTCTCTTTACTTTTTCGCAGCCCAGTCTAGTTTCATGCGCACCACACAGCGGGCTATCGGACGCCCTTTGTAGAGAGGCTCCCCAAAGTTTGCTTGACATGCTCACAGGAAGGGCTGAGAGGCACAACATGTGGGACATGGGCTTTCATGGGATGATGATGTAGGTCAGGGTTCTTTCCAAAAACAGAAAGTTGAGCAGGAGACTGCCGTGCACAGCACATTTGGATTTCTCACAGCAGTTTTCAGCCCAAAGAAAACTCCTCATTCTGACTGAACTAGTGTGTGAGGCTAAGAGGGTCCTTGTGACCAGTCAAATGAAGGAATAAGAATTGGGTTCAGTGGGAGAAGGTAACGAGCCAAAATGTAACACTTTGAAATCTACATCCATCTGATCACGTGGTTTGCTATACCAATTTTTTCTCACAAAATACTCCACAGCAGTGAAATATCACACATTTATAGAAGAGCAGGCATTCATACAGCCACCAGTACTGACAAATGTATCTACTTAGAGTCTAAACGGCAGACTATCCCTGAGGGTTTAAAGTGATCTTTACACACCGACACAAAACCAGAGCGACGTTACAAGCTGCCTCTTTTGCCAACAAAACCGTGCCAGATGGCACCTCTGCCAAGATTTGAAAAAGTGCCTGATTTCAAGAACAGCATCCTGGGCCTATTCGGCTCCTTTGATGGAACTGGTACATCTCAGAAAGCAAATTCCAGATGTTCTGATATCCATCTTCAGTACAAGGAGTGCTGCCATGTTGTAACGTGAGATGTTGGTCTATTGGTAAATGTTGACGGCACATTGGGCTCAGTGTATTCCAAATGATGGTCCTCTGGGATGCCGTTGCCTTTTATATGCTCAGACAATGGTGCTCTCCTTTTTATGCTGCAGTCTGCACGTGTGCTCCTCCACATAACCTTACGGAACTGAGTGAAATAACCTTTTCCTGTGTACTGGTGCAATGAGCACCCTCCCAGGATTGTGCTTAATGACCCCTAGTTTTGTTTGTACGTTAGACCCTACCAGGGGACACAAATGCCCTCTGATTCACAAAGGCCCTGCTGAATTTCAGATTCAGGAGGGAATTGGAGACGTCCCGAATTGAACGTGTTGTAACTGGTCAAACTGGGCAGGTTGAGAATTATCAGTGCATCTTTGGGCTCCATTAAAAACAGAAACCTCAGCAGAAATTGAACCTCTGAGCAGCCTCTGACTATGTGTTCCTTCTCATGGCGCACGTGAATACCTGTTTTCATGCATCATCATCATCACCATGATAGGATGGGACAGCAGAGGGTGACCTATGGTCTCTTAATCAGCACAGTTGACAAAGCAGTTCGGCCGGACTGTCCCTTTGCTGGTGTCAGAGAGCCAGAAGGTTAGAAAACACCGGCCTCCCTGACATTCAGTTAAGGCCATGAATTCAAGGTTATAACATTTCATAAGCAGAGTTTGGGGAATATCAGAAGCACAGGCAGGTGAAAAGTATTTAGTGAAGGGAAGCACCGTAGAGTAAAAGGCATCCTCTGCAGTAGTTAGCGATCTCACTTTCCAGCGGATTCAAGACTAAAGACACAAAAAAAGTGTAAAAGTGACTCGGAAAGTTTGCAAACAGTTAACATCACATTTCCAGTTTATACTTTAAATGTAATGAGGAGATAACATGGCTGAGTTTTGCAACAGCTGTCTGAGAAAAGACATCTTCATGAACGGGTGGTGGTGCGTTGAGGGGCAAAGGGGGAGAGAACAAAAGGAGAGACTGCAGTTACATTACAGGCTATCCGGGTTTACTGTACCATATAATTGTGGAAGTAAGAGGAGGAGGGGTGCTGGGGTGGCAGGAGGGAGAGGATGATGGGGAAAACTACGCGCTTTTAAACTTAATTTGCTATTTACAAGGGCGTCGCAGATGTGTACAGTCCGGTCTCTCTGCCTCATGGGCGTTATAAATAGTAAAGGTTAATTAGTTAGCAGAGAAATTGGATCAGGGGCGGGCTGTTAGAATTTGATCCACAGACAGGTAACTCAAGCAATCCCTATTGTCACAGCAATCAGTCCTATATAAATCCACCTTGACGGACAGCAGTCACCACATAGCCTTACCTCTCTGCAGGATCAACCGACCTGGGCTAGAACCACTTCCAACGGTGAGTTGCGATCTGAATTCGACGCGGTCCTTTTTGATGGAGAGGTGTGAGTCTGCTTCCTCTTCGTCTTCTTTGTGTTTCGCTCTACTTTTTTTTTAGCTCTCTAGTGTTTTATTGCAGATTTTTTTCTTTGCATCCAGCGTACTTTTAAGCACCAGGTCAGCCTGGGTGTCAAACTGAGAAATACTTCTGTGCGTAAAACGTGAGACGTTTACAGCCCGGTTGAAAAGTTGTCCGCAGAAGCAGCCAGATTGGTCTGGTTCTCTGTGCAGGGGATCCGTGAAACAGTTTCAGTGACTTATGTTTAGTATGAACGTTGAATCTTTTTTGTCATAGAGCACAGTCACGTGCGCAGCTTTGAGCTCTTCATCGCTGTCAGAGGAGTTTGAATCGCACCTGTCTAAATGTGTTAATAATTCACCATGGTTGTTGTTCCCACAGGAATAAAATGTCGCTCTCATCTATCCTTTCTGCTGATGCCATCGACAGTGCAGTCAAGGACTGCCAAGGTATCGTTTTTCATCAATATCTTTATTCCTTTCTTTATACACGCGTAAGAGGCGCCACTGCAGTCAGCTGACAGCAGAGTGGTTTCAAGACAGCAAAATGTTCACTTGAAGCCGAGAAAAAACAGAATTTGGCGATCATTTTTCGGTTAAGACTTTGTTAAAATATTTATTTGATCATTACATGGACACTGTAAACAAACTAAAGAATTGAGATTTGATCTTGACCAGTTTCATCACTGACAAAGTGAAGTGCATGTGAAATACATCTGGTGGCCATAACCTAAACCTATCTCTTTCACATTTAGTTTATAAGATGATTTGCAAATGATACAGCAACTCCAGATGTGATTGGTTTACAATGTTATAATATGGAACTGATGAAGTCTTTTTCTCACCATATGGAAAAAGGTTACTGACCATAGAATAAAGAAACTGACTGTTTCCTTCCAGCTCCAGACTCCTTCAGTCCCAAAAAGTTTTTCCAGCTGTGTGGGCTCACCAAAAAGAGCCCTCAGGATGTGAAGAAGGTTTTTGGGATCCTGGACAACGATGCCAGTGGGTTTATTGAAGATGAAGAGCTCAAGTAAGTTAGCAGGATAAAGAAAGAAAACATTTTGTTTGTCGTGCCCATTTATCAGAACAACGATTCAGCGGTGTTCCCGAATGTGACATTAAATGGGGGCCGTTGTTTGTTATTACTTTATTTAACTTTTCAAGTGTGAAAGGATTCAAGCAAACTACCTGTAAGTCTTATTGACACAGTCATCACGGCTAAAAATATTTGGCTTCCTAATAACAAGAACACAATGTATGTTTAAAGATATGATGGGATGCTGTTATAATTGGTACTGTACTCTATTATATTTGTCCTCTGACTAAAGTCTACATGATGCAACACAAACAATGTCAAATGATCTTAATTTAGAAATCAACATTCTATGTGTTTTACACTACATACATCTATGCATGGTTTTGTGTTGAATCTGAAACAAATGGATCCTATTGATCCTGATGTTTTTTTTTCTTCTCATTGAGGGTTCTGTCTGATTTTAGTGGTCATCTATATTATTGTCTCTGCCAGGTTTTTCCTCCAGAGGTTCTCTGCTGGGGCTCGTGTCCTGACAGACAAAGAGACCAAGGCCTTCTTGATTGCTGCGGATGGTGATAGTGATGGGCGGATTGGAGCAGATGGTGAGAATATCTTTCGGCATTCAGGATCAAAGTGGTGGCTCAGTGTCTTACCGTTTATTCAAATCAATGATGGTATTAAAAAATGAATTTCGCTTTTTGTCAGTGACATTAAGATGTGTCTCTTTTTTCCACAGAGTTCCAGGCCTTGGTTTTGTCCTGAACAGCTGGACATAATTCCAAGCACATCTGGTTCCCCCCTGCTGCACTTGTCCCACTGCATTAAGGGCTATAATGTTAGTCAGCCACTATTCACTTAGTCAGTCAAAAGTCGGTCCCTCGTTCCGGCCCACAGGCATCAACATGCTTGTCATGTTTTCAGTTATTTGTTTTTCTGTTATAGAATGATCATGCATCTGTGTTGCCCAAATAAATGTATGCTTAACTAAATCAATGAGAAAATAAAGGAATAACAAACCCCAGTTATTTTGACTGTTTTTACTCTTTGTTTTTGTGTACATTCTCACCATGGTTGTGCAAAATTTGAACATTTGGTTTATGTTATAAATATCGAGAAAAAAGTGTTGGTTAGTTTTGGGATGTGGATTTGGACAAATCCGTGGGCATGCACATCCATGCAGAGAAACACAATATTCCCCTCACAGTTCAGATGTGTCCTTAAATCTTTACTTACCCCTGTCTGCTGCACCGGTAAATAAGATTGAATGTCAGGCAGTGTCAGGTGTATAAGCGGTGACACAAACACAGGCTGTCTGGCTCAGTGTACATACAGTACTGCTGTGTGTTTGAGTGTGTGTGGACCATTCATAGATCTGTGAGGCAGAGAGGGTGACCTTGCTGACCACCTGAGTGTCACCGCGGTTGGATCGACTGACACCTGACCTCAGCTTTGCGAATAAACCCAGCTGAACTCCGGTATTGCTCTGCCCAGGGAAACAAACCTCATGCACACAAAACCCAATGAATTTGCAAAAATAGGAGTTCAAATTCAGGGAGCCAGACACGCAAACACACACAATGGTGAATATGTAAATAATTGAAGGAGGTTTGCATGCGTGTGTGATGTGCTTTAAAAATGAATACTCCTGTGTCAAGTCTCCTCAATAGCATGGAAAATCATGCTCAGAAGCTAGGGCATCTCAAAAACTTTGCAATATCCCCCCGTCAGCACAAGACTATAAATATCACATGTTGCGATCCTCTACACTTACAGGATTCACAGGATTTAAATTAACGACTACCTCACTATTCCCCCGCCCACTAAAACCTCCAAAATACAGATTACAAGCTTTTTTTCAGAGGTTCTTTTCCTGTGCCATTTCAATTATCTGTATATTACAGGGGGAACCTGACCATTACAGCACAGACCTGATACAAACAGACAGACAGCGCGCGGCAGACCCTGGAATTAGCATTAGGTCACGGTCACCAATGGGGAACTCATACCTGGAGCTTCTCTATTCAGATATTTGACTTTGACGACAGGTTCTATAGCAGTTCCTTCTTCTGCGGGACCCAAAGAGCGCACTTCCTTTCATCTAGAAGTCTGAACATCAAATAAGACATTTTCGGTATGAATTAATCATCCTATGACAATCATGAGAGTAAACAGGGATACATTTCAAGATTAGGTGTATCAAAAGAGAGAATGCTTCAGGTTAAAACAGTGGAAAGTAACAAAAAGTATTGGAACACGAGCAATTTAAGTATAACTTAGAGATATGCTGAAACATGTTGAGGGAATTGAGGATCACACCTTATTCAATAGTAACTTTGAAAGTTGTGATTAAAGTCTTTGTTAGATTGTCTCATCAGGTTCCTAAGATGTCTGAATAAATTTATTACAGTGTGAGCTTGAATACCACAAACCTCTGTCAACTCGTACACTTAGGCACAACTCATAGTTATAGAGTTTGTACCCAATCTAATTGTCAAAAAATGATATTCAGAAAATGTATATTAAGTCCATAACTGTACATATTCTGCTAAACATTTTGTGTCGAACAACCCTGGCAATGCATGGAGACAAGAGACGAATGAGATTTTCATCCATATCTGCTCCTTTCAGTGTGTGATCTCCATCTCTCCAGAGGGGATGTGGGGGTAGACCACTCTGCTGAAAGCAGGACAAGGTTGGGGAAGCCAGTAGGTAACACTAGCCAGGTGACATACAATGGAGCTCTGACCCCTGTGGGCCAGGAGCAGCGAGTGGTAAACAGGAAGGAAATGTGAGCCAACAGGTCAACACTGACTGCTGGATATGCTGGTGTGCATAGGCAGAACAAGATAATGTGACAGGCGGATTACCTGGATTCAAGGGCAGAGGCGTGAAGAGAGATAGACAGTGACCATGGTTCCTCATAAGAAGAAGAAGATGGAGAGGTCAGGTTCTGAACTGCGAAGTAAATGAAACAGACATTTTTTTAACTGATTTGTCTGTAAAGAATATAATGACAATTATAAAGATGAAAGATTGATTTGCGGTAAAATCTTACGTTAAACTGAACATAGAACTAAGCAGGTGTCACACATGAACCCATCCATTAGAGCCCTCTCCACAAACCATGATGTGATTTTAGCTACAGGGATTGTACCTGTAACGCCTCAAGATAATGCCTATTCAATTTGCAGACAACTTTTCACTACATAGATATAAACAGGTTTAAATTTCCCAAATAATTGTTCTTTTGCATCAGAAATTCTTATTTGTCAGGTAGATTTATTAACAAGGCCGTTTTTCCAAGGGTTGAACACATTTCTATATTTCACACTGACGAAATGAACCTGTACACGCTAGTGACACAACCTTAACAATCCCATTTCTTACTATTTGATTGTTATATATGTGATCTGGATTCAACATCACATTGCAATGATTTTTGCATTGTGTTCACGTTTTACACACTGCCCCTTTCTCTTTGTTGGAACAAAGGCTAGTCAGAGAGCCAAACCTGACTTGCCAGTTTGAACTTCTGTGTGATTGCAAACCCCATGCCATGCATCATGCTTGGATTAGAGCTGTGGGATGAGCACAGAGACCTAACCTGCTTGTCTGTATGCCACCTCAATAATTGATGTCCTCGCTTCATTGTCACTAAAAACTCATATCAAGAAAGACGTGTCCGGCTCACCTTACTGATTAAGTCTTTGTGAAACTTTAATGTTCACCCCATCTTCTGTCGATAAAAAAATGACGCACTTCTGCAAACTGACGAGGCTACACAGTGAGGACATTCTTTCTCTGATCGTATTTTGTCTGGTTTTAGTTCTTGGAAGTTTCTAAGAAGTTGCTACTTGATAGTTGGCACAGGGAGGAACATCGTGAAAGATTAAACTGCCGTGTTTGGATGACTGAATGGGCTTTGTGATGTCTGTGCAGGAACTTTATTCATAATGCAGTGGATGACACCCTGCCTCTGTCCCCCAACAAGCAGTAGTCATGAACCTGCACTTATGATGTCTTTTGTGTAGCTTCCATTCATTAATTAATGATAAGCCACAAACAGATCAGTGTCTATTCCTGATTGAGACAGGACTTTCGCAGAAGGCAATTTCTTGAAATCCGTTTCCATCTCGGCTTGTTTAAATACATTTCTTTAAATGTTGTTTAAATAAATGTGAAATGAGAGTTAACAAGATTTAGTTTGAACTGTGTTTTATTAACTAGACTAATGCTAAATTGCAATTTGAACTTAAAGACACACCCAACTTAAACCTCTGAGCTGCTGTTAGATGTGCTGACGCATCCTCAGACTGGGTAATGGCAGTCATGAAGAGGTAAACGGGTACTTTGCAGAGTTTTCCAAATGAGGAGGCACAATCAGTTGAGGTGGCAAGCATCCTCCAGGACGTTAAAGAGGCTAATTTAAGAACGTTTCAGCATGACAAACTATACATACGAGTCAACCAAAAGAAGACCATTTTGTATGGAGGAATTGCTCTCAATCAGACAGGCAATATTATTCAAGTGTTTGCACTTGGAAATGGAAAAGGTCAAATGGATGTGTGAGACATTAATGTTTTCATTTTATGGATGGATGGAAACTACGTTGTGTTGTGGTTAGCACCATTGCCTCACAGCACGAAGGTTCTGGGTTCAGGTCCCCAGGGGAACCAGGACCTTTCTGTGTGGAGTTTGCATGTTCTCCCTGTGTCTGTGTATGCTCTCTCTGGGTACTCAGGCTTCCTCCCACCGTATGTTAGGTTGATTAGACATTCCAAATTACCCCTAGGAGTGAGTGTGCGTAGTTGTTTGTCTTTGTGCGGCCCTGTGATGGACTGGTGGACTGTCCAGGGTGTACCCTTGCTCTTGCCATTTGACTTCTGGGATAGTGTCCTGCCCTCCCCCCAAACCCCATTGGGGAAATAACAGTTTATGTACAGTATGTTTGTGATTTTTTTCCTGATATGTTGCTTTACCTGTTGATATCCTGATTCTTAATCTGCTTAGAGCTGTAAAAATACACGTGAAACTGAACTAACTTTAGCTAACAACACGCATATCAGTGGCAAAAGTTTCAAATGTACCTTTACTAAGCATCTAAACTGTGTGATATAATTCCTTTATACGCTTTGCCACTTCAAGCAAAGTATTACGGTAGTTGCCATCTCAATGTTCACATATTGTTTGACTGTGTCAGTCACCTGTGAGACTGGAATTAAGTGTGACAGTACCCATGTGCTCACATCACAACTGTGAGACTCCCATTGATGTTACAGCTTCTCATTTGGCTCTGACCGGCCATCAGATCCAACTATTACCTCAGGACTCTTCGTTCTCTGAAGCGCCAGACTTCTGCAAATGGTAAATTATTCAGGGTTAACAAGCTGTTGCAACGTTAAACTCAATTGTGCCCATTTTCATTAACTCTCTGTGGGAGAAGAGGCTGAGGGGGAAAGGATGTGGCTCAAGTGTTGAACAACACTGTGTTGATTTGTCTAAAACAGAGAGACGAAAGAAGAGCATCCAAATGCAATGGGACATGTCAAATGATAGGCAGACGTCACTCAAAAACAGGGCCTCCTCTGCTGCTTCCTGGTGAAGGATTACTTTGCCAGGTTTAAGTAAGTCCAAAGATCACACATGGTTGGATAACTCTGTCTTTAGACAGCAAACCGATTTTGATCGGTTTTAGAGATTTTGGAAGAAATTACGCTGCAGCTTAAATTATTTGATTGGAGAATTACTAGGATGCTGATGTCTAACCCATAAAAATAAACTTTGACAAAAAAAAAATAGAAAAGTCAATGCACAATATTTCAATGAACTTTGTTTAATCACTGGATTGTTTGTAAAGTATTAAACAAGGCTTTATTTTGCCTACAAATTATAAAATCATGGTGCAGGTAGTGAGATAATTCGAAGGAAGGTTAAGTATGTGAAAAGTAAAATGATTGATTATACAATACGACAAAAATTCATATTAGCAGCAGCAATCTTTTAACAATTTTTCTTTTCTTTTTGACAATTTGATGCTTTCACTCGTGTGGACAGACTTGATTAGTGTCACCAACGGAAAATGTCATGAATAAAACAGAAAAGATAATGAAATAAGACTTGATGATTTTATGACCTGGTGTGAGACATCTGTAAAAAAAAAAAAGCAGCATTGCTGACACAAAAACAAATACATCTGGTCCTCAGAAGATGAGTCACTCCTCCTTTTTTAATCTTTACTTATTTTCCATTCTGTGTCTTACATCTTTTAGTTGAATATTGATACTGTTGAGTATAAAGCACTTGCAAAGCACCAGGTTCTGTTTTTGTTTGGTACCAAAGATTACAGTGCTGACAATAACTGCTACTGGTTTATTCCCTGCTGGCCAGACCGGGCTGTGGAACTGTGTTTTGGGGCCCTCTAGTGTATTGGGTCTGAACAAACTAAATGTGGTGGTGTACAGTGTGCGTTTAGTTAAAAATTAAAATGCAAAATGCAAGATTTTTTCTGCAATTTGAATTTTTTAATATTCTCAATCTGAAGTTATTTTTTCAACACCAGCAGAAAGTCCATTCCCATTTATAATTGAGTTTACTCTTGGTGCTTGTGTTTTACCACCACATTTTTCACCAAAATGTAAATTATGAACACTGACATTCCCTTTGAGCACTTCAAAACTAGTTGAAATGTGATTATTTATCCAAACAACGTCAAATAAACAACTCCAAATTCTGAAAAAAGAAAAATGGGGGGGGGTTGAAAGCTATTCTTTTGCTCTCCCTTTAAAGTGAACATGTGTTGTAAATGTTTAATGAATGGGTAAAAAATCCAGAAATCACTCTAAATTCCTTTTTCCTTTCCGGATGTGACATCATCACGGCCTCCTTCCGGTGTGGACGTGAGCTGAGCTGGTAGCTGCTGCTGCTACCTGTCACCGTCACGCATCCTCAGTGGAGCTCTGTGCACAAGATTTTTTTATTTATTTTTCTGTGATTGCCAGTGAGATAAATGTCCTCCAGCATGCCCATGTACCAGGTAAAGCCCATCAGTGGGGGTGACATAAAAATTGATTTACCAACCTGCATGTACAAGTTACCAAATGTCCACGCGCCGCAAAGGAACAGCTGCGCCCCCGATCATGCGATTCAGGTAACTTAACTGGCTTCATTTCGAGGTAGTTTGCCAGCTGGTTAGATTGTTTTGTCCTCGTTATTGTCCACGTTTAGTTTCTGAGTCACGTACAGATGATACGCGCACCGTATTAGCTAATGTACCAGCTAGCTAATTTTAGCTTGTGGGTACAATGAGTAATCTCTGTCCTGGCTGATGCAACCATTGAAGCACATATCCACGGTTAAGTCCACTTATCAGTTTTAATTTCCATTATAAAGCAAAGCAAATAAAAGGGGACCTGATCTTAAGTCGTTAATATTTTCGCAAGCTTCGCTATGAATAGTATAAACAGTCACCGCGACCTGCACTCTGGAGCATCTCAAACATTAAGAACAAAGTGCGTTTATATCAGCTCCACTTCTGCGTTTGACGGTTTGCCGATGTTCATTTAGTTCCAAGTCTATTTTTTCCCAGTGGGAATTTGACTTTTTTCATCGCAGCTAAGTGTAGCATTTGCCCATTCATCGTTTAGGCTTCCGGTGATCAGCTTGATGAGCAGAGTCATCTGTCTTTATTGATTGTGGGGCAGGCCCTCCTGCAAGCACCACGGAATTGTTTCCTCCTACCGTAATCTTTTCAGCTGTGCTAAAAAGCTTTATTTTTCTTGCAATATTTGTGCAGTTGAAGGTATGATTTGGTCAGTATTTTCTGTTCTGTTTACATGATATTTGGACTTCTCTTTATTCCCTCCAGGTATTAATTGTTCAGATTATTTTCTACACCTCAAGTCGTGACTATGATCTGCTTACATATTAGTTATCATTCCAAAAAAACATCCCTGCAGTTTTTGTTTATTTATCATAGCTACACTGGTGATCAGTTAATCACCTCTCATTTGTCATTAAAACCCTCCTGCTGCTCCTTTGCTGTGCTAAAGTATTTTTGTTTCCTTTCCTGTCACAACTGAAAGCTTGATCACAAATGTGTTATGTTAGTTTTTTGTCACCTTAAGCATTAGGTAGTTTTACCTAAGTTCTAAGGAAAACTTCCTCATAATTATACCCTTGTGTACATATATGAATATATACATATATCTTATTATTAAATTCCCTCTTACGGTGTTCAGCATTTCCATTCTGTCTCTGCAGAATGGTGAGGTGGACCCAGCAGTCAAAGCTCTTGAGGCCCGGCAGGATGAGATCATGAGAAAGCTGTATGAGCTGAAAGCCGCGGTGGAGGGCCTCGCTAAAACTGTGACCACCCCGGATGCTGACCTGGATGTGACGGTTAGCAGCAGCCTCTCCTCCCAAAGCTCTGGCATCACCAACTTCAAAAGCACCACGGACCTGGATGCTCTACTGGGCAAGGTGAGGTGCCGACGCCCACGCTTGCGCCCTTCGTTCTCCAGATATCTTCCCAACCTGCTCACCGTGCTGCGCTGTGTGTGGTTTACCTCGCTAGGACCTCGGAGCCCTCCGTGACATCGTGATAAATGCCAACCCGGCACAGCCACCCCTGAGCCTGCTGGTGCTCCACGGCCTTTTGTGCCAGCGCTACCGGGTGCTCTCCACCGTCCACGTCCACTCCTCGGTCAGCAACGTGCCCCCACAGCTCGTGTCCTGCCTCGGCCCACGGCATGCAGACAGCTACGCCCGCCACCTGTTCCAGCTGGGCTTTACCCTCATATGGAAAGACGGTGAGTAGAATACTACACTGGGCCCTGACACAAACCGGGCAGACATAATGTCTCCCCTCAGGCTTTAGACACAGTTATGGAGTCAGCCGCCTGAAGCTGGGCCGTGAATTTTTATTTTCATGCTAAGGTTTATAAACTACTATAAATTGATGGGAACAAATCAACAGAATTATTGTGGGAATAGTCAGTACTCGGCTAAAGCAGGAGCCCCCCTCAGGAGAAAAACAGATGGCCTTCCAAAAGACTTCAATGTAAAAGACCCATGATCAGGAAGCACACTTTTCATAGAGTGAAATCAAAAATTGCACATCCAGATGTGTCCAGTTGCTTAAGTGTTTTGACCCTGACAGCAGACTGACGCTGACTGGAGGCTCCTGCAGTTCAGCATGAAGCAGATTTGCTCTTGCAGGCTACAGCCTTTGTGTATGACAGCAGCTGGGAAAAAAGGTAAAGGATTAAAATAGTTTTTGCATATAAAGCCGGTGAATCAGAACGGAAATGTCAGATAATGTGTTTCCAAGCTGCCATGAGCTGTTCAATTAGGCTGATTTCCTATGAGGGTGTGGGTGGATTGCTGCTTTGTTGATCTTGTATTGTAAAACTTAATTGCCATGCTATTTACTGTGTCAGGGTAATTACGAGAAACAGGCAAAGCCTTACGTAGCCTTAGAGTCACTTTCTGCGTGATTAAGAGGCGAAGGGGTATCTGATCGACGGCGGTAATTATCAGGAGCGAGGCTCCCTTTAAAAGTGTCAGAATCCCTTTGTGAAACAATGAGGTGTTGAAGCCATTGTGCATTTTGATTTTTAATTAGGATCAGTGATGTGTGTTAGAGCTGCCAGTCATAACCGTTCCACAAGACTTGTAGATCTGTTTTAAAAGAACAAGGAAAAAAATGAAACAAAAGTCCTTAAACAGATGCGCACATCTGTCTGGTTCTTCCACAGTCCCAAAAGTGCAGATGAAATTCAGCGTCCGCAACATGTGTCCCATCGAGGGGGAGGCTAACGTGGCTCGCTTCCTCTTCAAGCTGCTGGCGCCCTACCCCAGTGACCCGGCCGCAGCCACCGCGGTGGACGGCTGGCTGGACATGGCCTTCTTCCAGCTGGCAGAGGGAAGCCACAAGGAGCGAGCGGCCGTCCTGCGAGCCCTCAACTCGGCCCTGGGCCGCGGCCCCTGGCTCTCCGGGGCCGAGTTCTCCCTGGCCGACGTGGCCTGCTACTGCTGCCTGCTGCAGAGTGGCTCCACCTCCTCCGCACCCGCCAACGTGCAGCACTGGATCAAGTCCTGCGAGAACCTGGGCCACTTCAGCCCCGCCAAGCGACTGCTGCAGTGACCGAGGCTGCCTGGGTGCTCCAGAGGCAAGGGAAGAAAGGGCATTAGAATAATAAAGTAACTGGGCCATGTCCAAACTCCCTCTGAAACCCCCCCCCCCCTCTTTAACTGTAGTACATCACTGCACTGACTCAGCAGACGCAGGGTGGCTGATGGTGACAGTAACTAAAAGTGTCTCTGCCATGCTGCTTTTATACAACAGAGATTCTAAAGCTAGATGGAGGAGGCATGAGAGGATTGTCCAGACATGGGCTTGGCTATTGGTCATATTAACAGTACTGACAGAGGTGGGAAAACGAACACACACTGCACACCCTCCACCCACTTTGTGCCTAACGAGCCTGTTCTAAATGTGTATGTCAACATGTGGGGACGGGTATTACTACGTGTTTCCACCTGTAATACTTTGTACCTTTTTTGATTTTCTTAAAACATTAAAACTTCAAATTTGGATCTAAGTTTAAAGTTGTTTTTTATTTTTTTATGGTGTATTTGATCCAATTTAGTCATATCTGTTGGGTATGCAGTACAAACATGTGTCCAGGAGATGGCAGGATGAACAGATTCAAAAGTATTTCCCAGTAGATTGTCATTCATTAATTTAGTCCTGCAGCATATTCTGTCCAGAAACGCACACCCGTCAGCCATTAATTAAGTACAAGATAGAAAAAAAAAATCAAGATAGTCGCTGCTTCATTTCCAATTGGATGATGGATCTAAAATTCCCCAGGCTCCATGTGAGTAGAGTACAACCCCACCTCACACATCTGAGTGATGAATGCTGAAGGCAAACTTGCACGATGTCATGAGAAAAAAAAACTGCTCCCCATAAAATTCACACGTGAAGTCATTTTAAAACGAAGATGAGTTTAGTCCCTGGGGTGTCATGTTTATGACAGGTTAGTCCAAACAGAGTCTGTGCGCCCTCTCACAGCCTACCGTTGGTCCCTAAGCAGCCGTCTGACATGGTGACAGTTCACCACTCGCATCTGGGCCCCGAGCAGGGAACGCACTTGAGACGTTGCGGGGAGGGGGGCGTTATGCGTCTGTCTGCTCTTTTTCACACCAGCACCAATCGTCCATGGAACTGCAATGAGAATCTGCTGATGCAGTACATCCCATCACGAATCGGTTAAGGTTAAGCGTGCAGCTGATTTACATTGGAGGAAAAAAGCTGAGACACAAACAACTGAGTCTTCCTCTTTTCTTTTATATACCTATATATATATATATATATATATATATAAGTATATATATATATATATATATGTGTGTGTGTGTGATACAAAAAACACATAGACAGGAGATGCATTCTCACAGCTGTAGAAAAAAAAAAAGCGAGCCAAACTGAAAGACACAGAAAAAAATCACATCAGTTTAAACTTGTGGCTACTTCATATCACAGCAACTGCACAGACAGTAAGATGCTTGAGGCAGGCTGTGTCCATGATTGTCAATCAGATATCTTCACTGGGCTGTTCTGGAGTGACGGATGCATCGTTTTTCCATCCACACAGGAGGGATAGTAGAAAACACGAGGGGGCTAAAGTGCCTTACATGAAACGTTTCCTTTGATTCGAGCACATTGCGGTTTCATTCTGCATCTGTCGAAAAAAGGCTGAGAAAGTCCGCGCCGGCGCTCTCACTCCGTCACCAAGGAGCACACGTTGCTGTTATACCTCAAAAGCTGGACGCGCTCAAAGTAGTTGTCGGTCAGAAAGTTCCTCTGTGAGGTGACCAGGTTGCCCTTCTGGCTGAAGAGGCGCTGGACGGGGGCCGTGGAGGGCAGCGGGGTGTTGTATTTCAGGAAGAGGTGCTTCACTCGAGGGAAGTCCTGCAGGCACTCCAGGCTCTTCCCCGTGCCCTCCACGTACTTGCGGATCTCGTCCATCACCCCCCGTGGCTGGTTGTGGGCGTTGGCCTTTGCCGAGCCGTAGCTGAAGAAGTCGTCCTCCGACTCGATGGTGGACAGGCTGCGGCTGGTGTTGGCCTCGGCCACGCTGCCGGGGTCCATCTGGGCGGCCTCGGCGGCCAGCAGGGAGCACATCTCCTCCCTCTCGGAGGCCGCCATCCACCACAGGCGGAACTGGGGGGTGGTCGCCGTGGCGATCTTGGCCTCGGTGCTGGAGAAGAGCTCCTGGAAGCGGGCGTCGATGGTCATCACCAGGCTGCCGATGACGTCGCCCAAGTAGTTGGCGGCGTCCTTCTGCTCGTTCAGCTTGTTCTTCAGGCTGAGCACGGTGGGGATGACCAGGCCAAGGTAGCATTTCTGCTCGGCCTGGAACAGCTCCAGCGCGAAGGCCAGCGGGTGGAAGACGCTGACGTACTCCTTCAGGAAGGCCGTCTCCTCGGGCTGCAGGCGGGGCACCTCCAGCCGGGCGCACAGCTCCGTCAGCTCGCGCTCGCTGAGCGACACCACCTTCTGCACCGCGCAGTACTCCACGTTCCAGCGGATGACCGCCGGCACCACCAGCGCCATCTTGCCGATCTCCTCGGCGGCGTCCATGCCCACCTGGAGGTGGTGGCACTTGCTCCAGATGGAGGACACCTTGGTCATGGCGCTGAAGTGCAGCTGGCACATGGGCCCCTGCGACACGGCCTGCCAGAAGTCCTCGCTGACGATCTGCTCCAGGGTGTGCGAGGCGCAGCGCTGCACGGAGGGCAGGAAGAGCAGCATGTCCTGCTCCGGCTCGCCCTCCAGGACGCCGCCCACGTTCTCGTAGAACCCGATGTCGTCCTCGCTCTCCGGCCCGTCCGCCGAGAACTCTCGGAAGACGCTGATGAAGGGGCTGCCATTGTCCGTGACCGTGGTCTGAACTTTGCTCTCTATGTTGTAGGCCACGTGGATGTCGTGGATCCGCCCGGCCACGGTGCCGTACGTGATGCGGCCCTGCAGCCGGGCGAAGCCCAGCGCCGCCGACTTCCTCTCCAGAGTCTCGGCGTCGATCCAGTGGCAGGTCATCCCGAAGAAGCTCCTGTTGTTGGCCGTCCAGATGTCCGCCGTGGTGCACACGTACTCCACGCCGGTGAGCTTGGCCATCAGCTCCTCCCGCATCCGGGAAAAGCTCTGGTCCACCTTAGTGAACAGGGTCACCCTGTCCATGGTCCGCAGCCCCTCAGTCAGACCCGCGATCAGCTTCTTGAAACCGGGCTGCTCCAGCACGTAAAACGACTGGCAGTCCTCCACGATGAAGGTGAAGATGAGATCGTCAATCTTTGACTGGGTCAAGAATTTGGAAATGATCTCCGCTTTGAGCTTTTTGAGCTGGCAGTGTCTGCTCTCCTCCCCGTTGTATTCCTCTTTCTTTCTTCCTCTCTTGGCGTCAGGCCTGGCTTCACAGCCCAAGTGTGTTCTCTACAAGACAAAGTGAGAGGTTTCATGCTGGTTACAGGGGGAGGGGGGGGGGGGCCGTTTTCATGCTCAAACTTTTTTTTTTTTGTCAGTTTGTGAACTTTACAAAAAAGTAGGGCGAAAAAACTCGTAAAAGCCACCATGCTGACTAAGCCGTGGCATTGTATCCTCAGCCAAGTTGAAGACGAAGAGCCTGCAGGCGCCATGACTGTAGCGAGCAGCTTCAATGTAACGTTATTAATAACCGGGGTCACTATTCATTCATTGACTCGTTTGCACATTAACACGCCGTGAAGGGGAGTCTGACACATTACTTTGGGTGACTTACGTCTAAATGCTTCTTCAGGTTGGATGTGGAGGTTTTCGACGTGGACAGCAGATTAACCCTCGGCAGGCACAGATTACATTGGACGATGATATTTTTTCCTTGATCTGCCTTGTACGTGAAATGGTGGCGATAACGCCAAGTATTAATGGCTGATTTGGTCTCTCGGGTTTCATGATGATCCACATCCATTTCGGACGCTACCTCTACTACTACCGACGTGTTAAAATATGATAAAAGTACCGTAATCCGATTTAGTAATCGTGATTACACGTAAAGTAACGATGGCAGTAGAGAAATCCTCCTGAAAAAAGGGGCAGGCCTTTGTTTAGATGTTGCACAGTGAGTGGCAAATGAGTGGCCAGGTACGTCACGCTTCGACTTGTACACATGCGCACTAGGGGTCGGTAGCGCGTACATAAAACATTACGCATGCGTACTGTCCTCGACGGCTTCCGGGCTGTGACGTCACGTACGTTACCTTGTGTATTTTACTTAGGATGATGGCAGCGCTTTGGTTTTCAGGAGAATTCCCCTTTCCTCCTGTTTTGTAGCGTTTTGGCGCCACCATAGGGTGGCAGAGGTAAAGGTATTACCACGTTTCAATCCAAAGTTTCATGAAGAATGAAAGAATTCCTTCCTAATACTCAAACTAATAAAATAAATAAACGGCAACTTGTTGCTGTGAAACAACTTTGTACATCTCCTGCACACCATCAGTTATTATTTCTTTTTCCTTTCATTTTACCATTTACATTATTAATGCTATTGTAAACACAGCATGATCTATATACACATAAGAACAAACTAAACACAAGCAGAAAAATAGATGGTTAAATAGTAACACTGTAAGTACACCCTAAAGTCAGTACGTTAGAATTAGGTGTCCATGTTAGCTGTAAAGGATGATAACCACCTTTGGGAATGAGGGTTTTGACTCCCATTACAAGTAAAACCTGCAGTCCAATACCTTTTAATGAAAAGTATGGGCTTTGCCAAATTGCCATTCAGTTATTTCAATTAAATTGGTAAATAAAATTTTTACTTTATTCCACAAAAAAGCTTGTTTAAATTCATTGTGAATTAATTATTGTAACAATTATTGTAACAATTAAAAGTGGCTATAATATTAAGAGGCATGAACACAATGTTCAATAGGTGTACAAACTACATTTGAAAGCAAATAAAAATCCTTTTAATTGATATGCTTAATTTCCCTATATGATGATAATTGACTGTTCAGGTCTGCACATCAGTCCTCTTTGATTTAGAATGATGTGTGTTTGTGGCAGGTAAATGACCTTAATCTACAGGGGGAAACGAAGCAGTCTGTTGTCCACTTGTTTACACCCTGTGCAGCTTTTTTTTTAAAACAGTTTTTGGATAAACCTGAGACGTACTTGCCAGTGATTTCCTACGTTTTGTTGGCGCATTGCCAAGTACAGACACCTGCCTTTTAAATGGTCTATTTTGTGAGAAATCGGTTGCAGGATGGTTGTGCACCACAGAGAATGATTGTTGTCTAAAATCTTCCCATTATTTCTCTCTCCCTTCCTCAACTGCGCTCATGTGACAGCTGTGACTCTGACATTGGTAATATTCATAAATTCATAATTCTGCTGGGAGTATGAAAATATCTCAGATGAGACAGGCTTTGTTTGGTTATTTAACATCCCCATCCCAATTAGCAACTGGGGAATTTAAATGCTGATCAGAGTTATTATTCATCTATTCAGTGACAATAAGGCATCACAGAATTTTGCTTTGTTGTAGGAGGAAGGAACAAACAAGTGAAGAGCTCCCTGCTTGTCGACCATGTTGGAACACTACCTTTTGCTATAACACATGTTCTATAGCCCCAAGTTTGTGCTACCCCTGTGTAGTGCATTATTAAAGAGGTTGAAGACAATATAGAAATCAATGCTTAGGTAATGAGTAATAAAGTGAGTTGTTACGTTTTGCTTTTCACTGGAGATGACTGATTACTCATTTCCTTAAAATTCATTAATGTCTCATCTCCATGCCTGCTCTACTAATTTCACTTTATCTACAGACCTCCTTTAGAACTGATTAATCAACTATGTAACTGCTCTTGATAACTTGTTTACCTGCATTTTATGAATTGACACTTAACTCATCACTTTCTTGACAAAACTTCAGGGGATACAAGTGATTCAGTGTCAATTAGAACAAGTGATTCAGTGTTAATTAGACAGGGGTTCTTCAATTGTTCTCTGTTACCCCAACAAAATGTTGTTTCCCTTTCTGCAAAATGTGACCCTTTCTCCAGTTTTATTACGTTGGTCGGATTTGGTGAGGGTGGGGTCTCACTTAAAAGTCGTTGACGTATCCTGGTTGGAAATGTTTTTTTTTAACAGACACGCAGTCTGTGTAGGAACAGGGAAAAGAGTTTTAAACAAAAATCAGGGACTGAGGGCTGAAGAACGAATTGCAGTGGAGGTTGGAATTGTTGCTCCGCTGCTGTCACACTCTCCGTTGCGCTTCAATCATTGCAGAGCTTCAGCAGTGGACGTTGCCCGTGTGCTCTCTCATTATTACCAGGAGCCAGAAGGCGTTGAACATCAGGTGAGCATTCCACAGTCTCCCATACTTCTCTTATTTTCTTCGGGGCTGCTCCGTTCACTTTCACCACAGTACCAAAGAAGACGCATCAGAAAAACCATGGCCAATGGATCCGCGCCCTGACGCGCTCCGGTGCGTGAATGTTGGACCGGGAAGTGTGTGAACTAGTATGAAGCGCCATGGCTTGGTGTGACCGCGGAGTTCAAACGCTGCTGGCCACAGTGGGGGCTTTTGCTGCTTTCAGCCTCATGACCATCGCCATCGGCACGGACTACTGGCTGTATTCCCGGGCATACATCTGTAATGGCACCAATGCCACCACAGACGAGACCCAGTCTCAGCCCAAAACTAAAAAAGGAGATCTAACCCACTCTGGGTTGTGGAGAATCTGCTGTATTGAAGGTAAGCATACTCCAAGTCTATTCTCACTTTTTTTGGATTAGAGTCAAACACACGGAACCCATAGGTGACAAAGTGGAACCAGTGTGGTTTTGTGATTTCTAGGAAACAGTTTGTTTGTGTTCACCAGGAGTCTTTGTTCTTCAGTACGCACAGTCGGAGCGCACAAAAAAGATAAGCTCCCTTTACGCGTGCCAAATGTGTCTGTCTGGAGGTATGTGCACAGCTGTAAAATGGATTAAACAACTTTTTAACGATATGCATCAGATGGAGACATTTAGATATCTGCACGTCCTAGTTTTACAATCTGTTAAATAGAGAAGAAAGGTGTCCTAAGCGGAGCGCTCTTCTAAAGGCGTCTGCCAACTGTTACATCGCTTTGTTCAGACCCACACAATAAAATAAGCTCCGTCTGCAAAAGAATGCCGTGCCAAGCCGGCGCGTCTGAGCTCATTCACTTTTCCGCCGGTGGAGTCAGGAAATGTGCATGCTTTTAGTCTACTTTCATTCATGTCTTCATTGTATCCAATTCTGTTGCTTGGCAACATCCATGAAATTGCTATGGAAACATGCCCAGTGTTTTAAAAATAGATGACTCCGAGTTCACGTCATGTCCAAAGTTAAAATAATGACAAGGATATATGCGTGACGATAAATCAGAGATTTGTTCTTTTGTGGGTTTTCGTCTCTTTCGCCCAAGTGTTTTTGGATATAAGGGGTTTGGTGCCAAATAGGAGGTGCGTTGGCAGTGACGTCTTATTTCAGAAGCAGACAGACATTCATTGACCAATCTTCCCTCCGACCATCCCTTGACTTCTCGCCGTGTCAATGGGAGAGCTGATGTGACCGGATTGCTCACAGACATCTTTCATGACGCAGACAATTTAAAAAAGACAAATAAAACACACATTCCTATCTTAACATTTCTCATGCTTTGTGTCTTGTTAAAATTAATAATCGATGCCACCTTAATGAGTTGCAAATACGTTTAAGAGCATGTCAGTTAGAGAAGACACCCTTTAAGTTTTTTTTTGTCAACATATAATATTGATCACAAAAATTAGCAATAATGGGCTCAGAACAGCTGTTCAGAAAAGTGACTTTTCTACAGAGGGAGGGATGCTTCTTAAACACAGCACACTGTACTATTGACAATGGTGGAGCAACCATGTCAGTGCCCATCATAATGCTATATGTAATTATGTGAAATGGGCCACATACTGTAGAAAATCCACAGAGTTTATTGTGTGTTTTCCTGTCATGCTCTGTCCAAATGCAGGTTACTTGAACCCAGGCCACGAAAAACATACAGTCTGCATTCAAATTAGA
Source organism: Menidia beryllina (assembly GCA_013363375.1). Classification (NCBI taxonomy): domain Eukaryota; kingdom Metazoa; phylum Chordata; class Actinopteri; order Atheriniformes; family Atherinopsidae; genus Menidia; species Menidia beryllina. Next base: position 3,883,752 of record JABUIW010000047.1, read on the forward strand.
TACGTATATCCTCTGTATAGAATATGGTGGTGTGGTTATGGAGTCATGCTGTTGGTTTTTGGAGTTATTCATCCATCCATCCATCCATCCATTATCAATACCGCTTACTCCCTCATGGGGTCGCGGGGGGAACTGGAGCCTATCCCAGTGGTCAACGGGCAAGAGGCAGGGTACACCCTGGACAGTCCGCCAGTCCATCGCAGGGCCACACACAAGACATACAAGGACAAACAACCACTCACACTCACATTCACTCCTAAGGGCAATTTCCCCAATCTCCAATCAACCTAACATGCAGGTTTTTGGACTGTGGGGGGCTGAGAGTTGAAGCCGGAGAACCCGGAGAGAACCCACGCAGACACAGGGAGAACATGCAAACTCCACCCAGAAGGGCCCTGGTTCCCCCGGGATTCGAACCCAGAACCCTCTTGCTGGGAGGCGACAGTGCTAACCACCACACCACCGTGCCGCCCTGGAGTTATTCAGCTACCTTTAATATTTACAGTTTCAATGCAGAGCCCACATACAGCGAGAAACTGAGGCATTGTCTGGATGAAACGGTGCCAGGCCGGTCCTGTGGTGAAGGTGGATGGATGTGAAGAACATCACTGTGTGTTTGGATAAGATAGTTTCACTTCTCTGCCTTTGCCCGAAACTAAAAGCTGATGCAAGGTGGCTCGGTTGTCATGGAGACCCACTAATGTAGAGGAGAAGACAGGCAGGGAAGGCACCCCCACACCCTCATGCACACTCACGCTCACACAGACACACAAACTCCTAAAGTCATAATGACAAACGCGTCAGGTTATTGGTGGGGGGGCCTCTGTGTGTGCTGCAGTGGGGAAAACGTTACCCATTTGGATGAACACATCACAGCAACTCCAGTACCTGTCTCTCAGTGACAACAGACTGTTGTAAGACACGTAGAAGCAGTTCAACAACTCTCAGCCCTAAATCCCTCCCCCAAAGATGAATGCGTGTGGTGTTTCTAGGCACCATGCTCCTGAACCATCCCCCATTCTCTGGTAAGCTGAGTAACAGCTAAAAAACAGACATGATATGTAAAATTGGAGTTAATTATCATACGTTTGAGCTCTTTCTACACAAACCGTTGACTTAATGTTCAACAATCCAATGAGCTGGTTCATATTTACGGTAAAGTTCTCGCCTGTTGGTGGATTTTTTGTTGCCCATGATGCAGCTATCGTTCTAGGAGGGTCAGTGGATGTGTGTGTGTTTCTGCAACAGAAAAATGCAAAAACCAAGAAGCCATGCGAGGGCACTAATTAGCCATCAGGGCTCAACTTCCACCTTGGTCACTGCTTCCTCCTCTCCTGTAATGGTCTTTTCTGCCTGTCTTCTAAAGGTTGCTCCTTCATTCTCCTTATTATTCTCAGTGTCATGGCTTTCTTTCCCACTTTCCTACTTTTGAAATGAATGTTCCATAACATGATCTGGGCAAATCCAAAGGACGCTGAAGTGACCAGGTATTTTTCTCACCTACACTTATCAACGTCAGTTTTGATGATAGGTTGAATGAAATTAGATTAGGGCCTCAGGGAATAATGATGAATTTGTTTCATTGTCAATCAGTTATTAAATAACACCTCACAGCATTGCAGCAATACCCTTCAAGGAACTGGCTGTAATGGCAAAAATATTACAATTTTCTGCCTTTCTGCATAACCTGTCATCCTTCAGGCAAACGTAAATACATTATCCAAAATAGACATTTACAAAGATAATTTACTATATTATAGATTCATTCAGTTGTGTTTCCCCCCCCTTTCTTTCTTCAGTGTATTATGTAGCCTTATTGCTATTTAAAGGTGGAGGGTATTCAAAGTTCCATAGTCTCGTGTTAAATGCCGAAGGAGATAATTTTCTCTCATCGAGGACAATGCCCAGAACACATTTATCTTGGTGTCAGAAGCAATAATGTTGTTTGTTATTTGCTAATGGGTTGACATTTTCAAAAATGGGAGGCATGGCGCAAGCTGTTTCATAGACAGGAGATATAAATGATGTGCACATCAAATTAAAGATTTATTATGTGTTCATTGGTAAAGTAAGAAGCCAAAAGGTTAGTTTTCTTTGGACTTCGTAAGAGCTTGAGTAAAGACAACTTCTTCTTGGATCTTGTAGATGTTTCTCAAGTGCCTCTTCAGTTCTTTTTTCTAACAATAAATCCAGTAGCCTTTATTCAGTCTCTGAGGATTCTGACTGAGAATCTCAACCAACATGTTTTTGTGGACCGAACCAGGTTAGATCTTTACAAATGTTTCCAGTCATATTTACCTCTGTATCTATATTCATATAAGCTATCTCTATTTATGTTATATAATGTATACATGCACGACTGATTATTGGTCACCAACTAATCTTCAGGGTGAAAAGTTTAAGCAGTTCAGTTTAGGATTTCTAATGCAATTAAGTTTTTTAAGTGAATATATTAAGACAGATTTTCTATTAGTGTTGAAAGTAGTTTGAATGACTTTTGCAAACTATAGTTATTCTGTTTTGAGTCCAGTCAACAAAGATTAAAAAAACGGAATGGGTAAAAAAAATTAAAGATCCACATTTTTCCCTCAGATATTAGGCCCAAGTCTTTTTTGTTCTTTTTGTTCTTTGCATTTTCAAATGACAGTATATAACAGTCTTCACAACAGATTACATGCAGCGATAGATCTGAGTTTTGTTCCAGCAACTTAGATGTTTGTGCACAGTCGAACTCAAGCTGTGTTTGAAGAAACTGCAGCCTGGTGACAATTTAATTAACCAACTGTCAGTCATATCCACACTGAATCACTGATGTCTTGGCCAAATTGCTTTTCTCTCATCTTCACTTGGACTGAAATAAAAACAGAAAGAAAAACATTGGAGCAGTTTGTGTTATTACACAGATGCTTCTATGCGCTGCCCTGGCTATCCCTGCTATCATACTAATAAATGTATGTGTTGCAAAGTCAGTGGGAATTTTGCTCACATATCAACCCTCACCTGCAGCTTTAAATAACAAATTCATCCAGCTTGGTGTGAACATTACAGCACTGTCTCTCATAAGTGGTCACATTCTGCATTTTGATGTTTACAAATCACAAATTGAAGTGAAAGCAGGAAGGGTGCTGATTTATTTGCTTCCAAGAAGCAAGGCCTTATTTTTCAAACATTACACACTGGAAGCTATGAGGTTCAAGTAGACTCAATATAAATGTCACTTTTGATTGGCTTATTCGTCTGTCTAATTAAAATAAAAATGAGGAAGTGATGGCATAAAACTAGCTGCCGTTATTGTACTTCACAAGACCCTGGAATGAGAAAGCGCTGACATGCTGAGACAATGCTTGTGGTTTATCCCAAAGGGAATCTCTTTTATTGGCCATGGGCTGCACTGTGTTAACTCAGAATTATGATGTTGTGTTTGCCCTCTTGGAAGATGCACCGCAGCTGTGTAAGATGCAGCTGATACTAAATGTATTTGAATGTTTGTTGGTTCATGTTTGTGTGTGTTCATGTTCTCAGTCATGTACTCTTGAATAGTGACAGATTTGCGAGCTAGAAGTGGGTGTGTAAGAAAGGTGGAATCTCTTATTTAATGGGTATGAAAATACAATGAAAATGTCAAAAGTATCCCTGAAGATTTTCCTTTGTAAACAGGCTTATTAAAGATGAAAAGGTTTCCATGGAGAGGAGTATAACATGCCCAGCATGGGGTTCAGAAATTGCCTTCAAGTCTATGGAGCCCATTATTTTCCCTGTGATGTGTTGACTGTGTAAGATAAATTCCCAGTTTGTCACAACGCAGTCACATTGTCACCTTTATTTCTTGAAAAGTGCTTTTTATTTGTCACCTGCGCCTGGTACATTTCTGCAGCTGTCCTCCAAATGTGATTGCATGTTCCACACTTTGTCCTTTGATACTCATTTAAGCACCCTGCCTTCTCTTGCTGTTTAGCTGCCCTGCCCCACAGACTGCCTCCCCTTTAATGCAGCCTCCTATCACATTTTTCATCCCCATCATTCTCCTGCTCTCTGCTTTTTTCAGTTTAATTTCCTTGAACCTTCTTCCCACGTTTAATCTCTGCTTCCTCTCTACCCTTCTTCCTTCCAGCTAGTCAGTATTCATACTTTCTTTCATTTCAAAGGTCCAACTCACAGCCTCCACACAAATGCACACACATAAACTAAGCCTAGACATTGAGCTGATAACCGTCACTCAAAAATCATGAGCCTCAAGGTAGCCATTAATCATATTTCCAATCAGGTGAAATATCATCTGCAATATTTCTTTATCTTCTCCAACTGTCTCTGATACACACACGGGCCTGTGTATCTATTTCTATTAGGGCATTGCACTGACTTTTTTAGATTTGGATGTGGACTCACCCCTAACATTAACCTTAACCCCAATCCTCAGCTCAGTTTACATCCTAACCCCAACCAGACTTAGAAAAGAAATATTAATAGCATTATTATAGCCAGATTTTCATTCTTATCTGGAACCCTGATCCCAACAATGTCACTGATTATGCCCCGGAAAGGAAATAAAGCAAGCGCATGTGGGTAAATATCAGCTGAAGCTGACAAAGATGGAGGAGCGGGAATCAAAAAGCAGTAAAGAGTAGGTAGGACCGGGATGGAGTTAATTGCACTTTTTTACGTTTGCTTTTCCGAGCAGTTTTTAAACCATCAAATCATTTTGCCACTTCAATTTAGTGGAAACCATATTGCCTTACATTTATTACATCTGCTACAAGCCCTCTAACCTGATAGAGTGTTTGTGCAGCAATTAACAGAGAAGCCAAAGTGTCTATGTTTTTGTTATCTTACCACGTGAGCCAGATATGTTTATTTTCTTCCATAAGGCACGGAGTCTCACTTTGCTGCTTAAAATAGTCAAGAGCTTTTTTTCCCCATCCGTGACTAGACACAGAAACTTGTGCTCTATTTCCAACAAACTGATTTGACACTAATTAATTTGATGTCCCTTATTAAGCAGCAGACCTAGTTAATGAAAGCAAGCATGTCCTTAAAAGCTGTGCCACAGACAATGATGGTAATGTGGCTCAACTTTGGGCACCAGGGAATTGGTTTTGATGGATATCTGTTATACTGTGTTATACTGCTGGTTATATGAGAAATCAGCTGTATTTCATGTTGCTTGTTAAAGCTGAAGAGATATCAAAAGGCTGGTATTTTTTATATGGTAACCGTATTTGTTGCTTACTGAGATTAACTCAAGGAAGTTTACCTGAGGCTCAACTAATTGTCTTTGCTCTGAGAGAATTTATTTCCCCAACAACGGCTGAACATTCGCATGTTTTATCGCAGGGAATTTAGACTGAGTGAGAAAGGAACTTGGACAGGACATTTATTTTCTTATGATCAAGTAGTTAAAAGACATAACAGCAAAAACTGAGGGGAAAGACAGAGGTCTGTGTAGGGTCTGTACATTTGCTCACCAGACATCTTTTAGAATAAAAGTGATCTTGTTTTTCTTATACTAACCTTTTAAAAACTGACCTAGAAACCTGCCGAATTTGAAACAAACAATAGTTCTTATAAATAAGGACAATGTCTGTCCCATGTGACAGTAGCCTACTCTGTTTGATCAGCATTAATTGCAACACATCGTCTCTCTGTACAATCTAAAGTTGATATGCTGTGTTCAGGGTTGAAGGACAGGGGATAGCTCCATCAATTTTTACAGAAACACTCATTTACCAGCTTTTATATCGCACATGAAAGACTTGAAAGGGACAGGGACACCTTTGAAAAGAAGGATTGATCAGTTTAACCTTTTCGAGAGCGGGCTGCTCCTCGTCAGTCCTACTGTGTGAGCATAATATCGACATTCCAGTCAAAGATAAGAAATTAGTGTAATTATAATAATATAATTTTTTACTTATCAGAAATTGTGGTCCAAGACAACCATTCACATATCTATTGTCTATACTGCTCATCTCTCATGGGGTCACAAGGGGGGCTAGAGCCACATGCTCACTTTCACTCCAAAGGGCTATTTAGTGTCTTCAATTAACCTAACATGCATGTATTTGGTCTGTGGGAGGAAGCTGGAGTACCTGGAAAGGACCCACATTTACATGGTCAGAACATGCCTAACCTACACTGAAAGGTCACTGGTCCCGCAAGGATTTGAACCGTTTTGTTGCGAGACCACCCGAGAAAACCGACTGGAACTTATTCAATGCTAATCCTTTATCGTACCCTGCTGGCGTGTCTTATTTTCTTATTTATTTAGTTATAATCAGTGTGCCAACTTCTGAAAACCATGTTGAAACATTCTGTAAGTGTCAAACAGCGACATAACTACCACAAACCAATTTCCAGAGTGCTGTGCGAAATGAAATTGAATATTTTAATTGGATGTTTATAGATAGTTGCTTTCTCATCTGCGCTGCAGACCTGAACATGCAAATGCTGGAAAAATTCATTCCAGCTTTTTGTTGAGATTTCCCAAACAGCGAAAAGGGTGACAAATGACAAAATGTTCTGGCATGAATGCATGATGCAAAGCTTTTTAAATGAATTGCACAGGGGTGCTGTGCATGCTGAGAGGCAATGCTGCTTTTTGCCTATTCCTTGTGCCACATATGTGTCATAGAAATGTCCAGAGACACATAGAAATGATATCTACCCAACATAGAAATGATATCTACCCAAATAAATGCATCATTATTTTTATGTTGGGAGTCTCATTAATTGTCCGTATTATATTGTACACCCACTCACTCTCACACAAACACATACACAGCTAATTGCCCTTATTAGTTCCTCAGTTCATAGGTCCTTTTCACATAGTGGTTATGGCATATAAACACAAAACACATGTCTGTGCTTCGATTGGTGCTGTTCTCCTTTAGTAATTTGTACAGGTTTCAGCCCTATATCTACTTACAAGTTTTTGTTAACGTGTCTGTCATAGAGTTTAACAGGAACAGGAAACTCTGCTGTTGCTGTATGTGTGCAAATATATGTGAATCAAGCCGCAGCAAAGCCCATCGATCTGAATCAGGGCTGTGAATAAAATACCACAGAAGAGGCATGCCCACTGAATCCATCCCCTAACCACTTTTTCTCCAGACAAAGAACTGCTCAACGTTTCAGTGCAGCTACAAAAACAGGCCTCTCTGAACTTTAACCCTTTACTTTCTCTCTCTGTGTCTCTTGCCAGTAGAGATTCCTAGCACACTATACTTGTTTCTACCATCACTTAATGATTTGGACATGGGCCACAATCTAGTGGATATGAGTGGGCATGGCACTCTTCTTCACGCTGCAGTGTTGTCCTTCCAGTTTCCCTATTCAAAAAATTAACTCTTGGCTTTTACCCTTAGCTTGGAGGATATATCGTTGGTTCAGAGACCTTTTACGTTTGCTTATAAGATTAAAGTCTTGCACTCCTGTGCTCTCCAAAAGGTTCTTGTAGCACTTGAGAAGGTCTTTCACCTGTTTGAATAGAACATTTAGCTGTTCTCAAGTAAATGACGTTCGAGTGTCAAATTAAAGCAGAGCCATTAAAAGCCATTTCCAATATGACTGTCCATGACATCTGTCTTTATCTGTGACAAGAGCTCAGGAGTGTCTTATTCAAGTGAAAGAAGTTTGGTGTCTCCACACAATTCCATGTAGAGAGGCTCTACTGTCTCTGTCTTCATGCCGCTCAAACCAAATACGGATAAATCCACCCAAATAGGACCTTGTTTCTTGTTCTTTTGTGCTGCAGGCATCAATCAAGGCAGCTGTTACAGGATCAACCATTTCCCGGATGACAACGACTATGACACAGACAGCTCTGAATATCTGCTACGTAAGTGTTGCCCACTCGTGCTTTTCATCTAGCACTCTTAATACAGATTTCTTTAAGGGAAGACTAAATGTGTGTGGACATTCTCTGGCTTTCCGCACACACTAGATGTGGAGCATTTAGCCTGGGCTTGTAAACCCTGTTCCTGACACTGCGGAGTTTGTGGTGCGGCCTTTAGTTTATCCACTGCCCCAACCCATCTGAACATAATACCTGGAGTCTGGTCCTCCATTTTTTGCACTTTGAGAACAAAACTCAACCATAACACTAACCAATTGAATGATGCACACAAAGTAAATTAAAAAGAATTGTATCAGGGACGGTAGAATAAGACAAGTGGTGAAAATCATATTCTTCTTCCCTCTGTGGCTACACTGTAGATACATGACAAACATTCAATTAGGGAACAAACCTCTTTTGAAGCATAGCTGGTTCAATGTCTGCTTCATGTGTGATATGGAACAAGGGGATTTATCAGACTTTGGATAAAGTCCAAGCTAGCTCCATTAGTTGGACGAAATGAAAAGGGGGCTAATGAAAGACTTCACAGCTGAACAAGCCTGTCCACCCTTGGATGAAGTAAAATGGCAGAGTGATTCATTTTTTGATGGCGACGGTCAGTGAGAGCTCTTGTTACAACCCACAGCTGATTAGCAAAGCTTTGTCACAACAAGGGCCCCCAGAAATAAATGATAGAGCTTTGAAAACTGCTTGGAAAAAGTAGAAGTAGAAAAGCAGTGGGATTTAAAAGAGAAGGTTTCAAAAGGTTAATGAACATTTTTCACGTTTGCTTTCAAAAACATATGCTGCCTATTTTATACACAAGCTCTAAAGTATCACATACTACTACTCTACTGATTTGTGTTCAAAGAACTTTGAATGAGTCCCCATCCATTGTTTCCACAGGAATAGTTCGTGCCTCTAGCATGTTCCCCATCCTCAGCACCGTCCTATTGATGCTCGGTGGTTTGTGTGTTGGTGTGGGCCGCATGTACAACAAGACAAACAACGTCCTCCTCAGCGCGGGCATCCTCTTTGTGGCTGCAGGTGAGATGGAAGGCACATGCACTGTGCACGCTGCTCCCACTGAGAAGCCATCATGTGGGCAGACATTTAGTGTGAGGAAAGGCAGCTTGATGTGACGCACGTGGTCCACTTTGTACTGAATCAATGGTGTAATCACGAGGAAAAACTTAATTCTGCCTTGAAGACAATCAGAACATGAATCTCACATGGGCAATGAAGAGATATGTCATTTAGTGCCTCAAACATGATAAAAGAGCTGTAATCATTGACTACTGAAACACTTTTACAGCATGCGTTTACAGTAATTGAACACTTTTACAAGAAAAATAATTGATGAATGAGTTCTACTGACTCTCTCTCTTTTACAAAATCTAGTGGTTTCTTTCCTTTGAATTCACAGCCTCTTTCATATTTGTCCTTGTTTGTTTCTTCCCTTCCTTTTTTTTTCAGGTCTGAGCAACATAATTGGAATAATCGTTTATATATCCAGCAATGCAGGAGACCCAAATGATAAACGCGATGATGACAAGAAGTTCACTTACTCCTATGGCTGGTCCTTCTACTTTGGTGCCCTATCCTTCATTGTAGCTGAAACCGTTGCTGTCCTTGCCATCAACATCTACATCGAGAAGAATAAGGAGGTGCGCTGGAGGGCACGGCGAGAGTTCATCCGTTCGCTCTCCTCCTCCTCCCCGTATTCAAGGATACCGAGCTTCCGGTACCGTCGACGGACATCGCGTGCCAGCTCTCACTCCACAGAGGCCTCCAGGGAGAACTCGCCCGTGGTTGGTCTAAAGAGAGCACCATCTTCCAGCGGGCCTCTGGACGAGCTGTCCATGTATGCCATAGCGAGGGACAGTGTGACAGACAACACCTACAGCCCTGAGCATGAGGCGGCCAGTGAGTTCCTGCAGGTCCATAACTGTTTCCCAAACGATTTAAAGGACGGGGTGAACCGCAGGACGACACCTGTGTGAGCACTGCAGGGCTCACCTGAAGAAGGAATAGCAAAACAAATGTAAAATCAGTGGCCTGACCTGCCGGGAGACCTGCCATGTTAGAGTTTCCCCATTTTGAAAGGACCAAAATGAAAGAAGCCAGCTCGCAGTTGGACAGAAATGAGCCAATTAACAGGACCTATGTAAATTACCGTCTTATGTTGGCAATTAAAGAAGAAGAAGTGTACCAGTTTCTGTGCTATATTGAATCTAAAATGAGTGGTAGCATTCAGCTCAGCAGAGATGAGCAGTGTGTTGCTGACAGTTCTCCTGAATGATGCTCTCTACACTGGTTGTGTACATCGGATGAAGACCATGAAGTGAACCCATCAGTGGTGTTCTACCTGTAAATCAAAAAGGTGCTAATGGAAATATACACTTTAACTTGAAAGTGCTCCATTTGTGTGTAAAGTTGAGGTCTGGATATTAACCCAAAGTCGATATTCTGTCCTCAATTTAGGTTTCATCTTATATTCTAATTATAGGTTTGTAAAATTACAATTAAGTGTCAGTGTATGTACAAAACAACAAAGTTGGCAAGTTGTAATGTATCCAATGTTTAGTATTTAAACACATGTCAATCATGGGTTAGACCAAACTATTGAAAGGGTTTTGTCTGTCTGTTTGTCCATCTTGATTTCTCTGACACTTGTCAGAGTGGAACAAGATGTCCGTGTCTGTCAGGGAAAAACGTCTGTTCAGTGGTCTCATTTTTTCACTTCTGTAACAGTCTACTATCTCTCCATCACACCCCTGATGGATGTGTCACTGTGTACGTGCCTATCAAAAAAGAAGATCCGCTGATGAGAAAGCAGGTGCCCTGACCAGTGGGGATGACATAGGTCAGGACTTCCTATTGACCTGGACGGAGTTTCTGCGTCAAGTCGCTCATATGGATAAAGATCACAGCCAGGCGGGGAATTCATATCTGTCTGTCACAAAGCCTGTGAGTCCATCTGCCAGCCTGGACCCCCCCCGCCCCCTTCAAAAAGAGGCCTCAGACAGACAGAAGCAGAGGGAGCTGTGTTGAGCTGAATCTCCAAAGGATTTATCCATGAGCTGCTCATTCTGTCTATTCTCTCAGGAAATGCATAGTAGTGGTGGGTTGAACACTCTTTGAGTCCCTCTCCTTATTTCGTGGCTGTGGCAAGCAGACCAGAGACAAAGGGTGATTTTTATTTTTTGCTTCGATTGCTCAACCAACCACCAGTTTTGGGTTTCTTTAGTGATGGTCTCAGTCATAGTATAAGTGCGTGTGACGATCCAAAGGATAACACTTCACAAGTTCACCTTAGCAAATTTAAAAAAGAAAAGCCATCAGTGAAGGTATTTCATTTTTGTATTACAGTGTGTAAAAAAAAATAATAAATCTGCGTGTGTGCAAAGTTGCAAATACAAGTACAATAAAGCAACAACAAAAAAAAACAAGTCGTGAAAAGACTTGAGAGAATCAAAAGCCTCCTTTATGTAGGGTAATGGTTGTGTGATTCAAATGACATTTTTTACATTCAGGCTAAACTGGTTTTGCTGTTGTTAGTATGTGAATCTATTGAATCTTCTGTTTTGTAAGGTGCAGTATATTAAATATGTTTAGGGAAATAAGCTATATTTTCTATTCCGTATATTAATATCCACTGTATATTCCTGTATGTGCTTATATTGATTAATGGCTCTCTGTATATAAAAACGTCTTTTTTGTTTTCTCTGAAAGAAACAAAATATTTCATTGCGAGCGCTTGGAAGGATGAAGAGTAACTGGACAAGTATGGAAAGGAGAAGAAACTGATTTTCTTTTTATGAAATGGAAAAGTCCTTCACCATGCTACAGTTTGTCTCATCACTATTGTAAAGGTATTTTCAGTGCCTTTGCTCTTTTTATGATCTACTGTATTTCTTGCTTTCACTGTTCTGATGGAAAAATAAGATTTACATAAAAAATTAAACAAAAATCAGGGTCAAGTTGTTTGCGCTTTGGTGATGATTTCCTTGCATAGTAAAGAGTTAAGGATTAGAGCCAATCAATGTTACCATAATTCATACATGAAAGGGACATGCATTTATTCAGTATCTCATGAAAACCATCACAAAAGATGTGACTTATCCAAAACTGAATCTGTTATCCCTACATAGGTGTGCGGGGAAGTCTTCCCAATTTATGTTGTCCCTGAAGTGCAACAAAACACCACAATATTAGATATATATGAATCTATAAATAAAATAAGTTTCAAACCACAACAAACAAAAACCCAAATGTTTTTTTACTGAAAAACTAAACAGAAATCATATTTTTTTGTTGGTTTGTTGTTGCGTCCTGTGAAAATACATTTGATATATACATATATATATATGTCCTTTTTTAATTGCTTTGGCTTATGTCTTTGCTTTTTAAAATTATAATAATTCAAATTCAATGTTTTTATAGTCAGCCTTCGTCTGTTTTCTGATCTGTTTTGTTTTCTTATTGTCTGGTGCTGTTGTATAATGCGCCACCAAGACACGTAGACGTACCATGACTGTATCAGGACCAGAGTGAGGGATTCAACAGACGGACTGACTGGGACAAGCCAGGTGCATCTGTATAGTATAAAACGTACATGACATAATTAAAGCCATTTGCAATCGTTTCAGTTGCTCATGTTTTTGATTGTGGCTCTGTTTGTGGCTGACCTTTCCTAAGCCCCCCTTAAGTTTGATAAAACTGAGTCACTTTCATCTCTGAGTCAGAGTTGAAGTCTCAATACTGTCAGTCAGTATAAAACTATCATGAGATTTTGATACTGAAATGTTAAAAAGCAGCCTCCTTCACAAAGATGATTCAGCGAGAGAGCAAAGCGAACCTCTTTTCTCAGTGTGTATGAAACAGTCCAAGGATCCCTTGGGAAAAGCAGAATATAAAATATTCAGCTGGATGATTTGTCCTCTATCACAGTGTGTACAGAGGTGTGCTCTGCCTTGTATAAAAAATAAAAACTAATTATGTACCTTTCATAAACAAGCAGTGAGGGGTGTTAATATATCCTGGGAAATTACATTTTGACAGAAACAACTGATGTCACAGCATGAATGCTATATTAACTCCCTCTTATTTTGCCATCAATTTGCGCTCATTAACATACAACTCACTCCCACATGACCTCGATTCATGAAGTAAGGAGGACACCTCTGAGGTGAACATGCATTCCAACTGATCTTGCATTTTTAGAGATGCATATTAACATCGTCTTCACAGAAAAATCCTCGGGGCATGGGTAATCTACTTTAACTTGACTAATGTTGCTTGTCATTAACAAGTGAACAGAGTTGGGTCCCTCTGAAGGCTGTGCAATCTACTGTGCGATGGGTAAAATTAGCCACCAATTAAGGTTGTTTTTCATCCTGGAATAAAGATTCTGACAAGGAAGCTGGCAGCCATAACTGAGGTAAATCACTTCTGGGTTCAGACATGTCGGCCCTGATTTCTGTGGCAGCTGTTAAATATGTTTCTGTCATTGCCGTCGCACCTATCTGCCTCTGAAATCTTGCCAATGATATTCTTGGTTCGGGAACCTGTAGAGAGTCTGTCACAGGTGAAAAGATATGCCTTACTTGTTGTCATCTGTATTCAGCGCTTTTCCTCCTCTCTCAGGTGACTCCAGGTGATGCTTTCTGTACGGTATGTCACCACTGTAGTCCACACTGCTGTCTGTTGCTTGGAGACTGTGCAGCTTAGAGGTGTTAGGTCTCTCTACAGTCACAAAGGGACCATGGGCAAATGATAGAGGTTAGAAGGTCACCCACGAAGACAAGCAGCGCCAAAAGAGACACTATTATTACATACTTATAGACAAGTGGCAGCTCTCACAGCCTTGGAGAGGGACTTCTCCTCTCCTCTCCTCTGGGAGAACAAGCAGCCTAGCTGTAAATGTATCCAGGTGGAAAGTGATAATGAACACAAATGTTTGTCATCTCCTCTCAAATGCCCTGCTGTGGGCTTTCTTTTTCAAGTTGTGTGTGATGATGAATCTTTGATTATGGAACAGTTAGTTGAGGGTAGTTTCTATTCCAACCACTTCTCAGACAATTTTTTTTTCAGACAACACATCAAACAGCTCCTCAGCTCAGTCTTTTCTCCCGACTCATAGACATTAACAGTGTCTTCTGGTGTACGCAATTTGAGCACAGTTAAAGACCCAAACTCATCCACACATTCTGTTCTGCATCGTCTTTGAAGGCCTTACCTTATGCTTTTAGTGTCTCACCATTTAATATGCTCAAAGAGCTGTGTGAGTGTCATCGGGACTGAAAATGGGCCAGAGTCCTGTTTAAAGTGGGGCGCAGTGGTTTATAAAAAGCTTGTCCATTTACTGAGGCACTTCATAGGGAAAGGGTTGATTGTGCCTTTGAGATGTTTAAAAGTTTAACACATCCGGTCATTCTGGGATTGTTTTAGGAAAGATGTACCAGTCACAAAATGCACGATTCTGCTGACTTTAATAACAAAAGTATCTATTTCCAAAAATGGAAATAGATACAAAAGGCACTCTAAGGGAGGATGCAAAAACAAACTAAAGACGCTCTCAGAAAGAAGATTAAAAAAAACAAACAAAAGGCATTGTCATGGAGGATCAATATTCTCAATTCACACTGGACTCTCGACATGAGAAATACTCAAACACTGACAAATACAACTTGACGTACACATCCATGAATCAACCAAGACGAACTGACAAAGACAAAGCTACAACTTATACAAGAGGAGAGTGAACGCAGGTAAACCAAATCAGGGGCGGGGCAGACAGTTACCAGGGCGGGAAAATAAAGGGAGGAAGTCTGGGTCTGGAACGAGAGCGAAAGGGTTGGTACAACAATAAAACAGAGGTGCATGAACATGAAACATTGAACATGACTACATTTAACGCTCTTGACGAGACATAATAGTACCAAATCTAACTGGGGTTAAAACATTGGTTTTTCATAGAGGATTGGACCATTATAATGCTGTATAACGCTACCTGTAAATTCAAGAATTAACAGGAGGTGTTGCACTGAAAAGTCCATTAAATCCCTGGCCAATAGGCCACTGAGGGTCATCTAAAAGACTGTAAAAATGCCAAACAAAAGACGCTAAACGATGTAGTCAGAAATATTACCATTACCAGATTTTAGGAGCTCTATATTAAAGTACGTTTTCTGTCTTTCCTTATCTGGATCAGCTTTTGGCATCAGGTGGGACTCTTGTCTCAAACCTTGATAGCTGATTGGCCTAGTAAGTAGATCAGCCCAGTAAAATGACAACTAATAAAGGAAATCTTCCCTCAAGGAGTCCCTTGGCACACCTCACCAGAGACGACTGAGCTGAAACAGTTTGGGCTGAATAAGGAAGAGATGTTACAGAAAAAAAGCTCCTCAAACAAAACTGGATTGACAATAGTGGCATGGTGTCAAAACCTACTGTAGGTGTGGGTGTTAATAGAACTTCAGAAGTGGCGCAAACACAATCAACAGGCTTTATCCAAAAATTTAAGTCAAAGTTTCCACTTCAGTCAAAATGATCTCACCGGTCAAGCATTTTGTTTGGCAGATGTAAGGATATCCAGGTGCATGGTTTTCACTTTGCTGAATGGACCGAGTACATCAAAGACGAGTAAGGAGGGAGAGGAAGAGAGGAGTGAGGTAGAAAGTAGGGCACTGTTATCTGGCCCCTTTTTACCAATCACCAGGCACAAGGCAGAGAAAGAGAAAGAAAGAGCCTGGGTTGAGCCGAACAGAGGAGAGGACATCGGCAGTGTTGTGAAGACGAGGAATCACCTGGACCTGAAGCCAAACTACGACTGAAGCAACTATTGGCTGCAGCCTTTCGGGGTCACACACACTGCTGACACGCGGCTACACTCACACTCGTATATCACGCTCTTGCGTTGCGCGTACACACGTGCACACACCTACAGGTCCACAGCTCAGCGGGCGCGCACGTCCAGCGGAAACATGTTTGAGGAGCAGGCGACCAAGGTCAAGGTGACGTCTGTGGTGATCGTGGTGGGCATGTCGGCCATGCTGGCGGCGGTGGTGACCGACCACTGGGCTGTCCTCAGCCCACGGGTGGAGAAGCTCAACGCCACCTGCGAAGCCGCCCACTTTGGCCTCTGGAGGCTCTGCAAGAAGACCATCTTCATAGTGGAGGAGGACCCTCAGGGCAAAGGATGTGGCCCCATCAGCTTACCAGGAGGTACGGAGCCTCGTGATCTTACAGCTGGCGAAGGAAAACCAGTTGTAAGATTATTTTTTTGTTTAACAAAAAAAAAAAGGGTTCCAGCCAAGATGTATTTTCAACTCCATGTGCTGATAAAATGAAAAGCTTTTGGCATAATGGTTGTACTTATCAAAAGAATCCGTGTTCCTTATGTCTGTTCTGGTTGTATATGTGGAATTTTTTCTTTTCTTTCTTCAGAAACACAAAGAATGCAGGTGAAAGTAAGGAGCCATTTATATAGTTTTGAACCATGAATCTATTACAGTCATCATTGTTTTTTTCTGTGATGTTGCTGTTAGTTCAACTTTTCCAAACTGAGACATTTCCCAGTGTAACATAGCTGCCTCTTGTTGGCCAAGTTAAAACAAAATGGCTGATAGCGTCATAAGATTTTCAGTAAACACATGGTGAAGAATATTTTTTAATAATAGAACATCAAATATCCAAATATCTGTGCTTTAATATCTAAAACTGACTGTTCTGTGTCAGGTGGAAGGAAGGAATGAAAGTCAGTTTTGGTTTGAGGCTTGAATGTCAGCTTAAGTGTGCAGCAATGTTTGCAGGTCTCATCTGTGTGTCTTTCCCTTCCTCTGTTTTCTTCCCCTGTGCTTAGAATGGCACATGCGCGCACATATGATGGTGTGTGTTTTGACAATCACATAAACACTCACATGGATGCATGTTTGGACTAAATGTTTCACAACTCCGTGGCCAGTCCCTCAGTGAATTGTCATTATCTTCTACAGAGGAAGTCGCTGAAAACACTGCCAATTAGACACACTCCAGCAGCTGAAGAGGAGTGTGTGGTGGAGGAGTACTGCTCTTACACTGAGCAAAGTGAGCAAAAACATAAATGTCCTCTGTCCATAAGATGAAAATGGCCATCTGACTTCCACATCTTGAGAAATTCCCCACATGTAAAATCAAAGCCATTTTGCAACTGGCTTTTATCAGAAGAGGTGCAATAGGGAAGAGCAATTTTTGAGGAAATACTTTCCAAATTCCTCTGTTATGCCTTTAAAGAAAAAAGATTACAAGAAAGAAAAGAGCTCCAGTAGCATAAGA
This sequence comes from Menidia beryllina, assembly GCA_013363375.1. Lineage (NCBI taxonomy): Eukaryota > Metazoa > Chordata > Actinopteri > Atheriniformes > Atherinopsidae > Menidia > Menidia beryllina. The sequence continues at coordinate 3,900,898 of JABUIW010000047.1, forward strand.
TAATTCTACCTAGTATACAGTCAATCTTTTGGTTAATTTTTGAGGAACTTAGAATTGTAATGATGTTAAACTAAAGCCAGAATCATTTGCTCTTGTTTTCTAAATGCACTTTTTTTCAAAGCAGTATAGCTTTAATTACAAGTTCTCTCGTAGCATAGCTATCCATTGGGAAAAGCCGGTCTTCTAGCCTCCTAGCTGTGTGTGCGTGCCCAGCAGCCTAACAGAGAGATTTCATTCTGAGTTTGTCATTGACTTTGCCTCCAGCTCCTGCACCTCAGGATCAGTACAGGTCTTAATGAAGTGTGGCTTCCTGCTCCTGCTCATGAGTTAGAGTACACCTGGGAGACATGGGAGGAATGACGGAGTGCAGAAGGAGAGAAGATGGGTCTACGTGGCCATGGATGCCTCTGTTGAGGTGGAGATGTGGAGCACTTTTCAAAGAGATGAAAGAGGGAGGGAGAACTAGACTTTCAGTCACACCGTATAATGCTCGCTGTGTCATCTGAATGAAGACAGAGGATGGTCAATAGATGGAGAGGCAAATGAACAAGGTGTCTGACGAATGTCATAAAAATTGGAGCCCAGATATGGATTCTTCCCTTTATTTTTGTCTAGACAGGCAAACAACATGTGGCACAACTTGGCAAAATAAACAGCCGTGTGAGCACAATTTCAAATGCATTTAGGTACAAATTCAGTTATGTATCCATTATACAATCACAGTAATTTGTGCAGAAATGACGAGGCTTTATGATAGGTTTGCTTAGCAGATGAAGACGTGGGTGATATTGTGTGAGGTACTTTTTTTCCTCTCTGCAAATTCATGTGAAAGTCTAAAAATCATATTCAGTCAATTTGGTCAAAGTACGAGAAAAACTATTCATTTGTATTCACACCTGAATGTCGTTTTCATCTTTTGCATAGTTGCAGAGAAATGTGTGCAATATCTAAACACATTCTAGATTCAAATCAATTTATGCCACCAAACAGACTTCTTTTCAGGTTTTGTTTACTTTCCGGGCATGTCACTGTTAGCTTTGATGCCTCACTTTCTATGCTTTCCTGTTTGTGTTATTGCTTTTCCTGCCCTGATTGGTTTCACATGTTCCTCGAGATCCTTTGTGTAATCCTCTGTGCTACACAGCTTGTCAGGTTTTTGGACATGGTGTGTGCATGCTGAGTTTGTTAATCTGCTTCTGGTACATGTATTCCATATGCCTTTATATTTTTTATTATTTTTGTTTTTATTTAGCTAGAGCTGCCTGTATATATTTGTTTCTCTGTATGCAGTAATTAGGTCATATCAAATAATAATGCCACTGTTACACATTAATAAGGTACAATATTAAATCCATCCATTCATCAATTTTCTATACCACTTATTCCCAGCGGGGTCACGTTGTATTGTATTTTCTAACACATTGTGTTTGTTTTTTGTAATTGGAGTGAGTCTTCTCACCCAAAATGCAACAAAGACATTTCTAAGATGTGCCAACTGTTGTGAGAGGCTCTAATGCAACACTTAATTTCCACCCTCCACTGTCTACATATGGAAAGCAACCCACGGTACATTCTATCAGAGCATATCTGTAATTGCCAATATGTGTCCTTATATTTTTTCATCGTTTTATTAATTTATTTATTTTACTGGATGAGTCTCGGAATCTGGGCGGCACAGTGGTGTGGTGGTTAGCACCATCGCTTCACAGGAAGAGAGTTTTGGGTTCCCCAAGGGAGCCAGGACCTTTCTGGGTGGAGTTTGCATGTTTTCCCTGTGTCTGCGAGGGTTCTCTCCGGGTTCTCCGGCTTCCTCCCACCGTCCGAAAACCTGCACTTTAGGTTGACTGGACATTCCAAATTGCCCTCATGTGTCCTTATATTTTTTATCGTTTTATTTACTTTACTGGATGACTTTCCGATCATGAGTGGCATAGTGAGTGTGAGTGTGTGTGGTTGTTTGTCCTATATATGTAGGCCTGCGATGGACTGGGGTGTACCCCGCCTCTTGCCCATTGACCACTTGGTTGGGCTCCAGTCTCCTCGGGACCCCATTAGGGAACAAGCGGTTACAAAAATTGATGTATGGATGGATTGAGTTTCTGGATCTCCAAAAGACCACACCATGTGCCGTAAAGTTGAAGAATATTTTTGCTGACAAGCTCACACACTGCTTGCTTTACTGTGTTGACTTTCACGCTGTCAAGTCATAGATATTACACTGATGGGTGTGCTGTAAAACAAAGAAACTGTGTACACTCATTATATCAAATATCAGGTGACATCTTACAGCTTATTTCTTTTCATGTGTGACAGTTGTAGTACCCTTTGGGCAAATTTTATCAAACATGACAAAATGATTTGTTCTCTGTACTAAACTACTACAGCCTCCAACAGTGAGATACAAAGAAGAAACCAGGAGAGAAAAACAGACTCTTTCTGCCCGTCGGCAGTTCATGTGACACATGAGGGCTGTTTAGAAGCTAAGTAAAGGAAGTTTAGTGGGAGCCCACAATTAGTATGTGATTTCTGTCTCCAATACTGTTGCACGTGCTTTTTTTTTTCAGTTAAGGTGTCAGTGTCTGAAAAGCAGAAAGCCACAGGCAAATACACCAAGTGAGAAGGTCTGCATGGAATAGATTGATAGATAGATCATGCTACAAATAACAGACGTCAAACATGAAAACACAATGATGACTCATAACACAGACTGAAGTATCCAGTGAAGCACTGTAGGAACAGAGCTTTATCAGTATGACCAGCACTGGCACACCACAGTTCCGTTATTTGCTTCTCAGTTTAATGTGTTGTTGTGTTTTTCATCCATCCATTATCTAACCCGCTTATACCTGGTAGTGTTCCGGGGGGGGGGGGCTTACAACGGCAGGAAGAGGGGTGCATCCTGTACAGGTCGTCAGTCTATCATAGCGCCATTGGTTTGTTTTGTTTTTAAAACAAAAATGGAATGGAATTATTGTGGGAGAGCCATACCTGATTATTTCCTGGATGAATCCAGTAGTGATTGGACTTTGTAACACAAATTAGAATTTGCCCAAAACAGGGAAGGAGTTCATTGTCAAGAGGGGAGTGCAAAAAAAAAAAACCTTTTTACAGCCCACTGTTAGACTTTTTCTGTTGAAAGGGTGTAAAGCAACTGCAGCAAAATGGTGAGCCCAAATGAAATGACTTTACAAATGTGCTTCCTACAAATGACAGCTTGTGTGCTGTACAAATCAAACCAACCCTTTAAGGATCGTATCGTGCAGCACGGTAGGGAAATAAACAGAATAAATGGAGCTTTTGCCTTCTACCACACATAAACATACAAAGAGGCAAGGGAGAGAAGTTTATTATCAGAGATGTTTTAGAGCTTCCATTTGGTCAACCATCATGTTTCCCAGTCCTGCAGTAAAAAGAAATTACCCCAAAGACTACCTCTTCACATGTAATATCTTCTCTCTTTTGTTTTTATTTCAGTGGCCCAACGTCTTGGCGATGCCCCCAATTTATACATTCAGAGGCAACTATGTCACCTTGAAACACCTTTTTCACATTCTCATCACCCAGTTTTTTCTCTTTTGTATACTGGCTTCCTGCTCCAGGCCGAGACAGAGAATTGTTGGAGTGGGTGAATGATTGAGTAGAATTTGCCACTCCCAAACCAACTTACAGCTTCAAATGTTTGTCTTAAAATAGCACTTACAAACATTCATGTCAAGTTATATTTATTCGGTAGAGCTGATGCACTTTCAAAATGAAATTTCTTTAGGATGATTAGATTAGAATATTATGGTTTTGTTAATCTAAGGCAGCAGCACGTGCCTACAGTATCGGGTGGGAAGCACTGTGCTGTTGTGTCCTAGTTATCAGCACTCCTGGTGGAATAGTCATTCAAAAATCACCACCATGCATCTCATTCACATTGACCCTGAACTAGTTGGTCATGCTGTGTGGCTAGAAAAAGAAACTTCTCACACCTATTAACCTAAAAATTAAGCCATCCCATCCTTGAAAAATATATTATTTACAACAAAGTGTAAGTCTTCAGGTAAAGCCAATGAACCAAACGAGGAAGACGGAAAGAATATTTACAAAAACTTGAAAGAGAGAAAGAGTTACAGGTGAAGAGTGGAGGGTGGGGAAATGGTCAATTATGAGCTACACATCAAAGAGAGAGGCCAGCACTTTAATGGGAAGAGGTGAAACTAAAATGACAGGCGATACTTTGCTCTAATCACCCTCCCCCTGGAACTAAATCTTCCCATTAGCTAACTTCAAGGTCAATGATTCGCACCCAGATGTTCCCCTCCTCGGTGGATGATCGCTATTTAGAGTTGCTATCATGCCTGATACGTTTTTTTAACCAGGTCTGGATAGTTTGTTTTATCGTGAAATGTGAGTGTTTTCTTTCTGCCAAAGTGCTGAAAAGGTTTTTTCTGTTAAAATTATTCTTTTATAGTTGATCTTTTTCATTACATATCAAAGTTTGGAGGTGTTAAATTTCTTTTCCTAATACTTTGCAAACCCTTTGATGCCAGAAAACAATCTATGCTGGTTCGTACATGGACTGTACGAATTAGTGAGACTCTCATTTTGTTGTGTGTAAAGTAATTGAATTTCCCAGTTGAATCTGTTACAGGTAAATCCATCTGAGCTTATTCTCATGTACTTCTCTGCCTCTTCATTCCATGTTGCATTTTTTAAATATCCATCCTAAAAACTCATCAGAGGGCCTTTCAGGTTTTCTTTTTAAAAAGTATTTTAATTTATTCTCTACAACTGCGGGACTCCTGGAATCATGCAGTAAAATTGTAAAATGAAGCTGCATATTTGCGGTCAAGAATGGAGATCTTTACAGGCACAGCAACTTTCACAGAAATTTCAGTGATCCTTCTTAATCCATCAAGTCCCAGAAAAATAAATAATGGCTTAACCTTCCGAAGGTTCCCTGTGCCATTCAATGGTCCTTTTGTCTTATCTTTGTGCAGCAGGCAGATAAAAGTTATGCGTGGAAAAAATCTTATAGAACACCCAAACACTTATTAGCTTAGATTAGCCTGACCCTAGAGGTAAAGACACAAAATGAGAGAAAACCAATGAAAAACTAATGAAAAAATGTTTTTCACATCACAGCTCTACCTCTGCTTTTCATCCCTCCTCAAACACACTCACATTCATGCACATATGGACGCATGTGCATATGCACATATCATCATGTGTGCATGCACACAGTCCTCTTGATATATGCTTTTGCACAAATAGAAAGGACTAGCCTAGACCTGCAACAGCCTGTTGCTAGGTTACCTCTTTAGTGATTCTTTCTCATCATGGATAACAAACAGCTCCCGGGTTGCCTGGTGCGCACACACACGTAGCTTGTATGTGCACATTCACCCAGATAGACACACATCGTCTGTCCCTGTGTGAACAAGGAGAGCACCTGTCTGCTTTATGGGTTTAATTCAGCAAGAAAAGATATCAAAGAGAGGGAAGAAAGAAGACTAACTTGTCCTTCAGGTCTATTCCAGCCCCTCTTCTCCAAACAGCTGCCTTTAGAGGCAGCAAATAGACAGATGGATGAGTGGGAAATGGCTGGTCCCTTGAATCATGTCTTTCTGCTGAGTCTTCACCAACGATTTGTGGTCAAAGGACCAAAGGTTGAAGATGCGAAGTCCAGAGAGGCAGAATTTCTGTGAATAAGTGGTGCAGGTGGATTTGCGTGAAAACAGGTCATGTACAGGACTCTCAGGAGTTTAAAGATTTTATTTCAAGATGACTGCAAATCACAGAACACTGCTGTGATTTAAAGAGAGTGATGGTTAAACTGTTATCAAAGAGAGAAGATTTGGTGCCTAATTTTGTTTAAATTAATTGAGAAAAAAATATTTAAAAAATAAAACATTTTCAGATTAAAAAGTTTAAGATTATGTTGCAACTTGAGGAAAATCTAATTTTTGAGTCACTCAGCAAAGATGTATGTCAGGTAGCTGATAAGGTAGCTCTTGTTATGGTTGTATAAACAAAAAAGGTTTGATTTAATGCTCTGAAGAAAGAAAATCTTTTTTGTGTGTGTGTTTCAGCTGCCCCTCTGACCCGTAACCTTAATGAGTAAAATACATAAAACATCCCAAGGCATCTCCCTCATTCTGTGTCTTTAATGTTTTTCCTGTCCCTCACAGCAAAAAACTGTTCCTACTTCAAACACTTCACATCAGGCGAGGAAGCTGAAGTTTTTGAGGTGAAGACCCAGAAAGGTGGGTGTCTTCTCACATTCACTCAGATGTGATTTATCAGAACATAAAACTGTGATTATTATATCTTATTAAAAATTGAATCCGATAATATCCTAATCTAATCATCTTTCACTGTAGAAAAAATGTCATGTTATATATAAGATCCCACCAATAATTCAACCTAATATATAGCACTCCCCTTTTTCACATGAGAGAGGAAAAGTAACTGACAACAGCAGACGTGTTCAAAGACAACTGTCACTATTAATTTTTTCTCACTCATTTTGTGATGAAGGGAATCTCACACAGTAAAGTAAACTAAGCAAGCAACTAACAATTATTGCTTTTGGTAACTCCAGACAAATCTATATTTCATTTTTAAGCCTTTTTTAATGTTTCATTTTCATCTTAGTTTACACTGCTAAAGCCCGCAGTTCACTTCAATTTCTTATCATAATTACAATCTGCAGTGATCATTTGTTTATTTTATTTTTTCTCCTTCAAGTCTGTTTTATTAAGTTCTTGTCTGATTCTGCTGAATTTGTTGTTTTTATTGTTCTGTTCGAACACAATTTTAAGTCGCTGGTCATTCTTCTCTATGTCCTAACACACCTGTTTATTCCCTCTTAACATGGGTTGAAAGGGAAAAAACATATTTTGTTATTGTAGAATGTTTAAATGTGTGAACCAAATGAAGAACGAATTGTTTGAGAGGGCCATTTACACTTGGCATTTTTTCAGAGTCGGTATGGTGAAGTATAAAAGTATCTCTGATTATTATTTTCATCCCAGTTGGAGTGCTACAGTGAAGAAAGAACAAGGAAGAGGGCGGGGAGACAGACATGTTTTCATCATCTTAATATAAGCCTGCAGCATCTTATCTGTCAGGCAAATGGTGATATTGCTAGTTTGCATAAATGACTGTTGTTCTAAAGTGATCTAATTTAAAGGCTAATGATGTGTGTCATAATGTGATTAAGTGCTGTATTAAGATAGTTATTATACCAGAGCAATACTGCAAACTCCCTGCCTGTTGTTTCCAGTTTGTGTGCCATCTCTTTTAATTTCTCGTCCTTCCCTGTCACAATCTTTCATTCTTTGCTCTCGATAGTAACCTTTCTTTACATCTTTCTGCGTTTCATCATATTTTTCTGATTCTAAGTGATTTTCTTTTTTTTAAACCCAGAGTACAATATATCAGCAGCAGCCATTGCAATCTTCAGCCTGTTTTTTATGATCTTGGGTACCCTGTGCGTCGTCTTCTCCTTTGGGAAGGGGCGGGACTACCTGCTACGGCCTGCTGGGATGTTCTTCGCCTTTGCAGGTCAGACATTACCGGCATTGACCACCACAGGCACTTTTGCAGCTCATCTCACAGCTCAACTTGAGAAATAATCTTCTCACATGTCCTTCATTATAAAGCTCATTTTCATCAACTCTGATTTTTCAGTAAATTTAGTTTGAGTTGCCTTTTGTTATTGTGAAATAAATCTGTCTGTGTTGATTTTCTTATTGAATGTCCAAGTCTCATCCAGCCCTGCATGAAGTGTCTGAAAATCAAAAGCAACGTAGTTATCTTCCACTGTGACAGTTTTGACAATATAAATGACATTTATGCAAATCAAGTGTGTGCTTTGGGAAGCTTATTACAAGCCTTTTGTCTTGTTTTGGCATGCAGGCCTTTGCATCATCATTTCCGTTGAGGTTATGCGTCAGTCTGTCAAGCGAATGATCGACAGCGATGAGACCATCTGGATTGAATACCACTACTCCTGGTCTTTCACCTGTGCCTGTGCCTCCTTCACGTTGCTAATCCTCAGTGGAGTTGCCCTGCTTCTTATCTCCATGCCCCACATGCCTCGTAACCCCTGGGAAACCTGCATGGATGCAGAGCCTGACACCTTAGATTAGCCAAATGTGATTCAGAAGGCACATCTGTTTAAAAATATCATTAAAATTTAAGTTGTTTGGAACACTTAGCCCTTCAACTATCTGTCCAGTAAATCGCAAGTTCAAAGGGTTAAAAAACTATTTGAATTATGAATCTGTTAAGCAGGAAAAAAGCAACTTGTTCTGGTCTAAAAGATGTCAGTTTATGTTGCTACGTTCTATTATCTTGATTATGATATAGTATTTTGTCCTTTACTCATATGCCTGATTTGTCCCACATGAGGTCCACATTTAAGTTTAAGAAAACATCCTCATGATGAACATTACAACATTACATTTCCGTAAACAGCAGGAAATTTGTTTGGCTTCAAGAGCCTTTTCTATTCTGTCATTTTTATATAGTCCATTATAGATAAAAATGATCCTCCTTGGTGGGGGATGTGGGAGTGTGTTGACTTAAAAACTACAATTCACATACCTACATATTATGGAATCAAACATAGAATATCAGGACGATCTATGTTGTGCCATGCTGGCTTTGTTGCATGTCTTGCCAGTAACAGCATGAGAAATTCTGACAATTTAAATGCTTTAGAGGGATCGAGTAAGAAATTCAATTATTTGTTAGAGTATTTGTGAGGGAATAAGCCCAGCTAGTTTTCTGGCAACGAATTGAATTTTCTAATGTACCCTCGATGATTTCCGAAGATGTCAATCATGTTTTTCCATTTCTGCAACAATTCAGTGTTTCAACACTTGTCGGTTGTTTAGAAATAGGCAATAACTTTTAAATTTGTTTAGTACCAGTACAAAGATGAATATGGCTCCCTTTCCCAATCTTCATCAGAACAAGGCGCCCAAAATATGATTATCTTCCACAAAGTAAACTGCTATTCTTGAAAGGCGACCTACATTCATGTGGCTTTTTAAAGCAGCGGTCACAGAAAGCTGAACAAACTTAAGAGAGTGCTCGAACCACATTGGGATGAAATCTATGCAAAGCCAATCGGAGGATTGTCATTCCTACTTGAAAGTGTATATATTGAGACCTAGGGTACACCTTGGACAGGTCACCAGTCCATCACTTACTTACGAGACACACATCTACTCATACTGATGATTTTGAGTCACCAGTTGACCTAATATGCATAATTTTGAACGATGGAGGGAAACACCAGCTGAAAACTCGCATACAGAAAGGAAATACATGCAAAGTCCACATGGAAAGGGCCCCGGGACTGGAACCTTCTTGCTGGGAGGTGATGGCACTACGCATGCTAGGATGCAAAAATACTTCAAAAAGCAAGAAAGCAGGAACAATGTGAGAGCCATGTCATTGCGGACAAAAAAAAATCAAAGGCTTTAAGGTGAAAGAGGATCAAACTGATGGACAGAGCCGATAACTGAAGATTTTCTGTTATAGATCAATTTCAGAACAATTCCTTTCATGCTTCTGTGATCCCTTCAGCAACACACACCGCCCGCCTATACCTTTACCTGCATCATTCCTTTCACACTTCATTATTTTCACCCTGCGCCTCAGTCATGGGTTTTACATGCACAGTGACATCTTACTTCACATCAGGACATAAGACTGCAGTTAGCTCACCACACTATGGTTAGGGTTGAAGCCATCACCCACCTTCTTAAGCAAGGCCCTTCTAGAAATGTTCGTTGACCTCTCTAGTGTTATTCTTATCAACGTCATGGACAATACTGCCCACTCTCCTCATAAATAAAACCATAAGTATGCTTAGTGAGGGACTTTTTCAACTGTGCTATAACCAATAGTGGTCCAGGAGGTCATTCCATGCTGTGGCCATAATTCTTAAAAGACCTGTTAATTGCTTAAAAGGTACCGGAATTGTTTGGTCATGGCTTGGCAAATTAAACCCAGTAAGAGTATAAAGATCTCTCCTTGTGTTTTGAAAGTAACCGTCATCACACAATACTTTTATGTAGAACATTTGTAAAGATCTCACTCAGAAGATCTGAGTTGATCTGAGAAGTTGTGTATTATCTTTTAGTCGTTGCGATGGGACCTAAACTAGCAGTCTGTATACTACCTACACCACCTGGGAAAGGAAAAAACACACTTTTTCACCCTCCAGTTGGGTTTATTTGGTTCAGGTTAAATGTTGACCTCATTTGGGGTTACAACACATTCCCTTTACAATGTGGCCTTCACCCTCGTAGAGACCAATTTTTACACTTCACATGTAACTGCTCTTTTAATGTTTTTATTAGTGCTACCCGTCACAAGAGTTCTCTTACACTTTTATAATAATCTCCAATTCCTTTCGAAAGACAGAGGACAAATTTTCTAGACTTTTTAAATTGGTTTGACCAGGAACGATGCAGAAGGATATCTCCTACATGCTGATTTAACTTTAAGTATCATGCATTAAGCTTAGACGTTGAGTTGAATTTGTACAATAGTGAAAGAGCTTATGCTAGTTTAGGCAAAACATATACAAAAGATTATTCAATGTAGCTGGGTTTTAAATAAAATATAGTCACAGGTTTGTGTAAAATGATACATTTTGTAACTTTTATCTGCAAGTTTGTAAGGCAAGGAAAAAAACAGAAGGGGCTACTGTCAGTGTAAACCTTGCCTCATAACTTTGGTGGATTCTCTCCTGTTTCTTCATAATTTAAAAAATACGTTGTTTTTTTATTGTATTTTATAAATCCTGGTAATGTTGTGGCTGTTTTTCTTCAAAGATGGGGATTTTACGATTTTTTTCCCTACATATTCTCTTGATTTTGAAATGGTATATTAAAGCCAGAGGCATGCTCTGCTTTGCTCTGCAGGCAGTTGTATTGTTGCAGTAAGATAAAAAAAAAAAACTCATTCAGACATATTGGATGTGTGACATTTTGAACAGTTGTTACATGATTTTCAAGCCACCCACGCTTAAATGTTTCATTGTTCGGTGAGTCACTGCGGCCCTGCAGTTATTAAGCTGGTTCAGGGGAAGAGAAATTAAAGATGCGTAAATTATTATTACAATAACAATACATGTAGTCACTTTTTAGGTGAACGATTCCACTTAGAGTGACAATTTGACTTTTCTTTCTCACAAACTTCTCTAAAGCAAACTTTTGATGTGCTGTATTTTCATCTATGCTCCGAAACTTCCCAGATATCAGAAGATCTGCTGGAAGCCGCTGACCCACTGAGTTAATTAATGTCATGGGAATATAAATAGCATGCCACTTCAAGCACATTTCACATATCATGTCTACACATTTCAAGCTTTTCAAGTGGGATTCTTTTTAACTGAATGACAGCCAAAAGGTTTAGCGTCAGGGTTAAGGTCAAGTTAGAGTGTTGAGCATGAAATGAGAGATGAGAAGCAAATTTCATTTGAGAATTTTATGTCCATACTGACATAGTTTCTGTGTTTTCATGATATAATTTAAAAGATCATTTCAAACTAGATTTTTGTATAAGACTCAATAAATGTGATAATTGTATTACCATAATTTGTACTTTAGATTTCTAAATGCTCTAGTACTGCAATGAATGTTTTTGCAATAATAATAAAAAAAGAGCTTGACCATGTTTTTTCTTGCACGTCTGTTTTACATAAACTTCTCTTCAAGAACATTTTGATGCATCAACTTCAGATCCTGATGAAATCATATCAACTCCATTACAACAAGGTATTCCCTCTGTATTATCATCTGGTGTGTTTACATATTGACATTGAGAGCAGGCGCTCATTTACTCGCACACATTTAAAATCTTTTCATTACCAAGCATTCAATTGCCTTCATAACATAATACTCTCACATTCATGGAGTCACCTCAGTTCAACGAATCTCTCAAGCAGAAAATGTGGTTCAATTGAGAGACAAACCTCTTGTAAATGCTCTAGAGACCTTAAACACATCATGTTAGAGTCTTCCAGGACTGAATGTAATAGCGGCACAGAGCCTCCTAAATCATTCATGAGACCTTTGAATTAGAGCAAAATGTTTTTCACATCTGATATCTGGAAGCTCTTTGGGGTTTTATGTTATATTCGTTGCTTTAACCCCTGCTTTGTGTGCACACTAATTCCACAGTTTTGGTTTTCTAGTCACGTTTCAACAGGTTTGGGTTTCTGTGCTTTTTCACACACGGGTAATGCTTTTCTGGACCTGTCTGGCCATTCACAGTCGTTATAAATGCAAATGTCTTTCTTTCAAAATGAAGCATGAGAAATGGACTGACTCAGTTTTTTAGCACATGGCCTTTCATGACAATAAAGCAACAATTATTATTGGGAATTGAAAGACACATTGTGCTAAATGGTAAGAAGGCTACTCATAGCACGGCAAAGGAAGCCAAACCGATGTGAGCTGAAGCTGTAAAGAAAATGTGGTGTCTTCAAAGAGCAGGATGAACTGATCAATAGAGGACAAGCAGCCAGCAAGAAGACAAAAAAATGCAATGTCCTTTTTAAAATGTTAGAATAACAGAGTTTATAGGTTTATCAAATGAATCAGACTAGAGTCATTTTTGTAATGATGAGTTGCTTTTTTTAAAATCCTTGTTGAAAAAAGAAAAATGACTTATTGTTTGATCCCCGACCCAGTTTTCTGCTGGGGTAAAGACTTGTGTAGAAAATCAAAATCTTATGATCTATCACAGTGCAAGATCCCAAACACAAAGTGCAGTTTGAAACCATAAAAGAGTCAAATATGATGTTTTCAGGATGAAAATATGAATGCAGACTTCAAATTTTCTGGACTTTCACTGATTAAGGTGACTGACAAGGCCATTGTCCAAATCAGTCAGACTGGACTTTGTATTCAGTTTGTTCTGCCAGCTTTCTGGTACAGTACACAATGTTCCAGAGGAGCCGATAGTAGAATTTGTGCTGCTGGAGTGAGTATTGAAGACGTTTACTGATTCTTCTCACCAATATGCTGCTTTTCACCTTTTACATTTAACACATTGAGGCTCACACCAAACCTGTAGTTGTAATGAAAAAGTTGCTGAACTTATCAGTTATACAGAATGTGCTTTGAATAAAATACCACAACACCTAGCAAAGGGTGTCAACATTATATTTCCAATTTACCCATCTCAGTCCAGGGTCAACTATACCATCCGGCCAAGTATTGTGATCGTTGCGCTCTCATGTACCATGATAGAATCTGACTATTACATTCTTTATGTATTATAAATCATCACCCGCTGCACAACTGTACATACTTAATATTTCTCTGTAATAATCACATTATGTGCATACACCATAGTTTAGAATGACACCAATACCAATAGTGTTCATTATACATTCCTGTAGCACCAATTATCAACACACACATATTTAGATATTGAGTTATATGTTTACATTTTTGTATATGTTATATGATATGACAATTACTGATTATACACTAGTTAAATGGAATCTGCATTTTCATTGCCAGTATCTGTGACAAAATGTTTCAGTCTCATCTCATCTAAACATGTTCCTTTCTGAATATGAACCAAGGTCTGGTAAAAACAGATAGACAGAAATAAATACACAGAAAAACAGAAATCAAATTTTGACAGTAACAAATGCTAGTGCATTGACTTAGTACATTAAGTACTTAGTAACATTTGATGGGAAGTGTTTCAAGACAGAAGCACCCATACTCTGGTAAGTGTCACCATCCTGTCACTGTTATTCTTTGTCTCAAGTTATCGTTTACTGGGAATCAGTTAGTTACAGAAAACCAAGTTCTTCTATGTAATAACATTTGTAATGCCTTCATATATATATATAAAAAAAGAAATATGTTGTATGTTTTGTATTATATTACTTTATATTTTACATCATGAGTTGTTAATACTAAAGTATAACTCCCAGTGTTAAGGAACATTAGCAGTTATTTGGTCATTAATATGATTTTTTTCCCCTTTGAGTCACTTTACTGACAATGAAGGGTGATATTTGCAAAAGTAGTTCATTTCTTTGAGATACTGCTATGAATGTGAAGTTGTCAGTCTCTTCCATGACCTCTGACTGAATGCTGTCAAAGCTGTTACTTACCACAATACAGAACAAGCATTTTTCATTTCTTTAGAAGAGAGTTTGAGCTGGCAAAGAACTTTAAAATCACAGTCTTACATTTCTTGCTAGGGGTTTGGAAGGTATAGGGCAAGAAAGAGATAAGAAAAAAATCAAAATAGAAATGATTGGGCTGAATGACGATGGCAAATTGGGGACATAGAAATACATGGCACCTTTAAAAAAATTGAAGGTGGCCATGAACCAGAGAAAGAGACGGACTAAAAGAGAATGTGAGCCTTAAAAGTGACATGAAGCTCTGGTACAGCAAAAGTAAGACAAAGTAGATCCAAACTATTTTGAAAAATGTAATTGATCTATTATCAATAAGACATTTAAATGGGCATCTTATTCAATAGTGTGGATGAGACAATGTTCTGGAACACATATGACAGCCTCTGACTCTTTCCAGTTATAAAGATAGAAAAAGAAAATAGAATTATATAACTAAATCGAATTTGGAGGATTGAAAGGAGGCGGTTTTCTTTATAATTTAAAAAATACATCTCTTTCTTGAGTCATGGTGGATGTTCAGCCATCAACCAATCAGACAGATGTGGCAGAGAAAATCAATTTAAAGAAGAACATTTTTCATTTGATAAGGTATCGTACCTTTTCTTTTCCAACTATTGCAATCTTTACTAAAAAAAAAGAGGTTTTGTTTTATAAACGTCCACTTTAGATATGTAGCACCAGTTTGTCCCAACAAAACTTAATAAATTAGCCTCACTTTTACACTGACAAAAAAGCTTTTGCCTTACATAATGAAAAGTTTCTGAATTCATGAATACATATCGTCGACAAATGTCTTGCTTTGTGTATTAATGTGAGCACTTGGCAGAAAGGAACTGCCTGTTGGCATGACTTGGACGTGGGACACTCTTTTCTACTGTTTGCCAGCATGTGGCTGCACCGTTCAGTCCAAAAAAGAGAGAGCAGTGTTTGCCAAATACTCTTTTGCTCGTCTGAGCTACAGGCTTTTCACCTCAAGAAGACAGAAACACCAACACTCAAGTCTGCCTGAAGTAGCTCTTTAACAGCACTTTGTTCTCTTTTTCAGTGACTAGATTTACTCTTCCACGGTCCAGACACTCGCTCATTCTGACTCACTGCCATTTTCTATCGCTCCTCATCATGTCGTTTTTATCTTTCTTTACTGCCCACTCCCAGTTCTTTCCAGTTTTCTTCATTTCAGACAGCTTTTACTTTTTCTACTTCTACATCATCTCAAATCTTTGTTTTTTTATTTTCTGATCTTAAATGTCTATTTCCTCTATCCTTTTTTCTGTATCTTCTGTTCTAAATATCTTTCAGCTCCAAAACTGGTTTTGTTTGTTTTTTGTGAGTCAGCTTCAATATTTCCTTTTTCTTTTCTTTTCCATTCTTTGATTCTATCTTGTACATGATGCAGTGAGATAGTCTTTCATCTCCTCCCTCTTTTAATCTACTTTTCCTCTCTTCCCCCCCCCCCTTCCCCTGCTCCCTCTCACCTTTACTGTCTTTATCTTTCTGCTCCAGTGAGTTCTGGAGTAGGCACTCTGCCGTCTAATGACTCGGATCGGTAGTGACTGTTGAGAGGAGATAGAACTGTAATAAAGCAGTTCAATCCAGCATGCGAGTGCAAAGCATGACCAGCTCTTCATCTGTAGGTTTTATTGACTGTACTCGAGCCTGGAAGTAGCAGAAGAAGAACTGATGTAGTATGTAGAAATGAGATGTCCTCTGGGCCGACAGTCTTTGGTTTATTTACATATGCTGGATCCTTTTTTGGTAAAAAAAAAAAAATTAAAAATATCAATTGGACCAGCAATAATTTAGCAAAAAGCTGAGGGAAGCAGGAAGCTTTTGCATCATTTGGTGTTTTGGGTTTTAAAACTGATTATACTCATATATCTAGTATATATATATATACAGAAATTAAGGGTAAATCTATTTTACACAGACTTAATTACTATCTCTAAATGCAGGACTACGACTGTAATAACAATGTATTGGTGTCATTACCAAAATGTGATAAAGAATAATCTTTGTGAAACATATCTGGAAAAAGATTACCAAAGAGAAAGTAATCACAAAAGGGAGAGAAGAAACTAATAAGAGACAAAACCATTAAAAATCAGGTACAAAGTCACAGGTAGTAGACAAAGAGATGCGCAATTACCAGACAGAGATTTTCACTTTTGTATTCAGTCCTTGAAAATAACATCTAAAGGTTCAGAGAATTACTGGCAGTTGCTTGAAAACTGGTCTCAGCCCATAAATTAAGCCAATAAACAGCTAATGTGCAGTTGGCACATTCCCAGACTGTCTGTGCAGAGAATGAAAAGTAAAGCAAACAGCAGAAATATTCCTTGAATGTGTCGTCATTCTTTGCGATTACACGAAGTGGCCCGACAGGTCGACATTAAGATGTGGACCCGCACGACTGCCAACACGTATCCCAGTCTTGGTTCCATGGACTGATCAAAACTCCCACCGTTTTTTCTGTTTTTTGTTAATTATTAATACGAGCATGTTCTCTAAATCAATAGGGAGGTGAAGTGGAAGAAAAGGTCAGGAAATAATTGGCCTAAACTCACAGATACAAACAGGAAGCAGTTGTTAAGAATGAAGAGCAAGGGGGCGACATTCAGTCAGGCTCTTGTAAAATAGATTTTAGCACAACTATTGCGTATGTGTTCTTTTTTCCTTTTATATATTATGTAAGGGAAGAACAGTGGCAGAAAGTGAATAGATGAGTACTTCTCTGACTGACAAAGCAAGCAGAGCATAATTGCACAAAGGACTGCTTTTTCTTTTTATTGGGAAACAGTAATAATTTCACAGTAATTTCCTTTTTCCCTTGCTGGCGTCTTTGTCTGGTGTTTTTATATCTGCTGTTATTTGCAGTCCATTGGCTTCATCTGCAATGGTAGCTTAATATGTTTCTATTTGTCATTTCTTGTGTTCAAATGGAGACAAAAAAGATGATTTGAAAATGAAAACAGATAAAGTTATAACTAATGTCTTCAATGAGCTGTTTGATGTTATAATCTATCATGAGAAGAACTGAAATTATATTCAAGCATTCCTCTCTCACATTTATGTACACATCCAACCGCAAATCTTATTTCAATAGACACTTTTAATAATGTTTGATTAAAATGATTAAAACCTATTGGCAATTAAAAGTATTTACACAAAGATTTTCAGTCACTGTCTGTAACAGTTCATGTTAACAGTGTTTTTTATTTATTCAAATTTCAAAAATACACTAATCAGATTTAGCCGGTTCTATATTTTCTTAACACAGTTTTTGTTTTTTGTCTTTTACAAAAAAGTGCTTCTCAGTAGGTTTGAAGGTGTATTTCATTATCTCCACATTTTCTGCGTGATATTCAGTATGATGTTATAAAGTTATAAAGTTCTCTGCTATCCATTTCAGTAACGCTTTACTCCATGTTTATGCATTTAGCAGACACTTTTAGCCAAAGCAACTTACAAAGTGGGGGCCACTGAGAGTTGAACTGGGGACATCTTGACCTGCAGTCAAGCACTGAGTTATCTGTTCTTGGGTGTTGGGTCCCTGTCCCCAAAGCTTTCAAATTTGCCTCCTGAATATGTTTTTACAGTATTTTTATTTTGTTTGTTTTTTTAGACAAGAGGCTCATAGTTCGTTGTTTTTTTTTATTAAAGCAAACAAGCATGCAGCATTCCCACCACACTCTCAGGTGCTCCGTGTGCTGTCACATGGCTGCTCATACCTAGGAATGACGCAGAATGACCACGTTCTCGCTTGTTTGATAAAAGCTCTCGTCTCCATCAAGCAGCAACTGTGAATCACTCAATGTGGGAGGAAAGCACATAAACCCGGCCAAAGTTTTCTCAATCTAAAATTTAATTTTTCTCATTATACACTTGATGCTCACATTTTGGTTTGGGCTTCACGGTCACCATGGTGACCATGACCGAGCAAAAATGAAAGACACAGAAAGGAAAAAGCTTTCTGTGCTGTGTAAGGCAGTGGACTGGATTACGTTTCTTTTTAGTTTTGTGCTATCTGCCTCCTTGGGTTCTGCTTCCAGGCCAGGGCAGCTGTGGCTAAAAAATGTCTCCTCCGTAACATGCGTGACTGTTTCACGGATGACAAAAGCTGTCAGCTGCTCTTCCTCACATCAAGAAAACATAAATTAGATTAATTTAGTGTCATTATCAAGTTGCTTTATCCATCTAGGTTGTCCACCCACCTTGACTATCATTCTGTTTTGACATTGGTTTATTTTTACTCTGTTAATTTGCATGAAGTTTGTGCGTCACTGTCAAAAGTACTGTATGTCCCCAGCTCCTTATCTGACATGTCCCTTAATTCCATATGCCTGCATATTAAGGGTGACATTTCCAGATAATCATGTCCCAATTTAAGCCTTTCTATTTTAGGCTATTTCACCTGTTCTGTTTGTCAGAAAATATTTTTAGAAATTAATATGTAGCTTTTGACAGATATCTTGAAGACACTTTTAAAATAATAAGGGATATTAAAGAATGAATGAAGAAGTATGTTAACACACATCTGTCAGAATTGTTGTTGTCGTCTCACTATTCAAATTTTTTCATTAAATCAATCTAAAGAGATGTAACTATTTTGCTTTGATTGTGAGGGTGATGCATGAAAACATGAAAAATAAAAAGCAGGGTAATATATTGCCTTTGTGTTCACAGTACGTGTACCAATGACTCGTTGAGTGACACTCTGATTTCCATTCCGGTGCTGTTCCTTCAGGGAGTAAGGTGTCTACATTATTAATCCACTGCATTTCGGCCTGACCCAGGTGACTGAGCCTGGCTATCAAAAACAACAAACCATTTACATTAAAGACCAATGGCACCACACCACACAGGTAAACGTAATTTTTGAGGTAAATTGTAAAGCAGAGATCAAATCAGCAGTGCTCTTCAGATTTCCTCATTTGTTATTTGCAAAACACTCGAGTCACATTCTCCCAGGCTTTTAATGTAAATCAATAAATCTGAAATGAGAATTATGCAACTACGATTCAGAAAAAAAGAAAGCTACAGCAAGGCAAAGGTAGAAGAAATGGTGTAAACATTGAATGAAGTAGATTTTATTGGACTTGAATCAAACCTAATGCTTTCACAGTGATTTTTGGTGATGTGATATCAACAAGAGAGAGCAAGATCCTGTTTAGATTTTATGTCACTTACAGTCAGAGTATCTATATGTGGTCAAACGGAGCCAGCAGGAAGTTATTATCATGAGTAATATCGTAAGCAGTTTATGAATCCACAGAGGGCCTTTGTTCCCACAATCCAAGTGAAATGGAGGATGAGGGGGTATGAGTGTGTATGGTTTTCATCACGACAGTGTCAGCACCTTCTGATGAACTCATTAGTCTCTACCAAAGAGATCATTAACTTCCCCATCTTTGTCATTGTCATACCCTCCCTAACTTCACTTCTTCCCACTCCTCCTTTTTTACCCTCTGCATCCTATGGTCCTTTCACAGTCCATTCTGATGTTTCTGCTGTTCTGTCATTCCCTTAGGTTCCACTACAAAAGCAGATATAAACCCATCCTCTTCTTAATATCGTATGTTATCAGTGACATAACACAGGTGATACTCCTTATTCCTCTACTTTCTCAGGACTTTTTAGTCTCATGGCAGCTGGATATTATGGCAGATTTGTTTTCTCCAAAATGTCCAGCTTACCTTGAATTCAAACAAACCTCCAGACAACTGCTGATCTGCATCAACTCTTCTTTTAAAACATTCCTGTTCATCACTGTATTTTATCATTTAATTTAATAATTATATGAAGGACTTTGATTTATGATTATCTCTTACTCTGATTTAATTTGTTTCCATAAAAAAAGTCTGATACGTTTATGTTTAATCGAAAATACTTCACCTAATTTTTTACTTGAGCAATATAAAATGTTCCATTTTCAAAAGTCAGCATAAATTAAAGGTTCAACTTGTTGGTTCAAACACATTGAATTAGAATTGAGTTTTTTTAATTTTCCGTTTGGGCAAGCATATAATTATTGAAAATAATTAACAGGTTCTCCACCCTTTGCTAAAAGGGCACTCACCAATGAGGGCGTAGACAATTGGGGGTGTCGTACAGTGTTTGGGACACTAATAGAAGATCATACGGCTTCTGTGGGTTGAAGAATAGATCCACACCATCATCAGATCTCATAAACAATAACAATCGGTGTAAATGTCTGTCTTCGCTGTTCAGGTGGTCTGTTAAATCAACCCGTTTAATGTTGTTCGTTTTTTGTATCTTTATCTGTTGTATTACAGGAAATGTAAGCCGTTCAGTGACCGGTGACCGGGACAGACAACTGACAGAAATAAAAGCTAATTACCTCCTTGAGCATAAACCCAAGAAAAAAAAAAAAAGAATCATTGTCCTGGAAATTGTTTGACATTCCCAACTCTCCACTGATTGGTTGATGTTTAGCAACCAGTGTCTCCATAGTGACATGGAAGCAGTAGTTTGGCTGTGAGCAGGGGAGGATCACCAGCCCTAAAAAGCACTGCGACCACTGTGATGAAGGGAAATCATTTTGTCTGGAAAAACCAACCATTCTCTCCCTCACAGATGCACGTACACACAAGTACACTCATGTGTACCGGAAGCAATCACACACACACGCCCATACTTTATGCACACATCCGAAGCCGCTCTTTTCCCCCCTCAGAACTCACACTCTACCAGTGGTGATATTGGGTGTTTGTTGTTTAATCTTCCAGGAAAAATACAAGCTGAGTCCCAGGATGAAAAAGTATGCCACCTCTCTCACAGCAATATCTCTCCACTGGCAATAAGTCCAGATTTCATTATACATTATGCAAGAGACAATCTTCTCTTCTAAATGAAATATGCGTGACATCTAGATGGCTCCCTGACCCAAAAGATTGGAAAATGGGACGACTGAAATTACTTGACTATAAAGAAACATTTTGGTTACCTCTGCCACAGGATTGGTTGATCTCCTTCCTGGTGATGCTGAAACACCACCACTGCCTACATGTTTGGGTTTCTGATCAGCACACTGGAATTTTGAAGTGGACTGGTTCTCAGTGTATCCTTGGAAACAATGTTGACATTGAAGCATTAACAGCTGATCCGAAAGGTTACAGCGGCCGGATTGATGAGGATGAACGTACTGGACGTGGTCACTTCTTGGTGCTGTGTACCAATCTGATAGTTATTAAGGGTACTTGGTGCCTTCCTGTTGTCTAAGGTGATTATTTTTGCTTGTGAACAAGTGCACTGCTGCTCATCTCTCAGCTAATCTTACATTCATCACAAATCAACACAGCCACTCTTGAGAAAATGTCTGGAGTTGTTTTGATTTTTGAAGGATTTACAACATCACTGTGGATTCCACTGGGAAAACAACATTGCTCTACATAAACCAGAGGAAAACACTTGTGTGCCTCTTTTTTGACAACCCAGAAACTCATGCATGCTGAACATTTATCACTTAATATTTAAGACTTCCATGACACCAACTGTAAGGAAGCCGTGGCTGCAGTCGAGGAAGATCGAGGTTTATCCACAGACAGATTAAACTCTGTCACCTCATGACACAATATCAATGAAAGCTTTTTTGTTGGCACCTGACCACAGTGCATAGTTGGACACTGTTAAAAACAAATTTAGTGGTAAGTCTGCAGACTATGTTCATACATTTATGAAATACTGATGGGCTTTATAACAAAATCAAAAAAACAGTTCAAGTATACACTGTCTTTTTGACAGTGGTTTTGAATATTGTGCAGTCCAGCTTGTAAACAATTATGACATCTATGTATCCTGGGATGTAATAAACATATAACACCCTTAAAATCTTCACCACACAGTTATTCACACCTGCTCACGTGAAGATCTGAAGTAAAAAGGCGCAGCGCAGGGTGACAGTCGGTTTCCAATTTATTTTGTTGGGTGTGTTGAGTTATGTGTAAAAAAAGTTGTTTACTACAGTTTGGAGCAGGGGTTCTTTATGGCTCCAATCCATCACACAGTACTTCTGACGCGAATGGAAGATGATGAGACACAGCTGTTAGAACTAATTGCCTTCCCATTCCTGCTTTGTCGATGCCCTCAACATTGTTAAACTGTGCTACTTAGTTTTCTTAACATGGTGCATCAACTATTTTTGTGCAGTCACACATCAGGACCTTAGGTCAGTGATGATGATTCATAATGAAATGTGGTTATGTGTTGCTCTGCTAAAATGACCCGGACCCTGAGGTTCCTCTCACCTTTTATCCACAGAACGGGATGGATTCTGAGGTTGCAGGCAGACCTTGATAGATATTCAGATTCATCTCAGTCCCCAGTGTCTGCTTTTGCTTTTCTTAGGAGTGTGTTTTTATCTATTACACACATTCAAAGTGCGATACATGCAGTGGAGAAAGTGTGAGGCTGAGTGACCCGCTCAAGGATGTTCCTGAGCTGCAGCTCTGGCTTTATTCCTTTGTACAGTTTAACGTACCTAGAGTGACTGTTGGGTGACAGAGGTCAGACCTAGTTACCTGGTTTATTTGATCATCCAGCAGAGAGCGGGGCCACTTTCTGGTGAGGTCCACATTATTGGTTTCTGTACGATACTGGTGCAAAGAAAAGAATGTGAGCAATGATCAAGTTCAAATTGTGACCTCTTTCAGAATTATTTTAAGTCTTTTTGTCTGCTCCTGTATCACACAGCATTAAAAAAAATACTAAAAAAATGTGTTTCAGGACTTTAAATGTGTATAATCATCTCTTTTCATGATTGATGTCTTGTAATGTCCTCCTGTCTTCATATCAAAAGTAAGGAATGATAAACCTACATAAATAACGATCCACTAGGTATTTAAAAAGATCAAAGATGTCACAGTTAAAAGTACAAGCAAAATCCATTCGTGTAAGTACTATCTATTTGAAAGCAAGAGCTAAGCTTTTAAATCAGCTGAAATTAATATATTCAGCATCCACCCTCAGACTGTTTCCTCAGCTTAATCATCATTAAGCTCCCCCTGACAAACATTCAACACCAGTTTATTTATTTTTTCTTCTCCAAAACTGATGGTTCCATTGGAACACTCATATGTTTTGGCTTTGGAACGATATGCACATCTGGCAAAGAAGAGGGGCGAGCTGCTTTCTTCACACTAACACTGTACTGACTGTGCTTAGTGGTTAAGAACGTGACAGTAAAGGGCAGCTAATGATGTTGAGCAGCATGAGGGAAGAAAGCCAGGTCTCTTAGCAACAGTTCCTCCTCTTTGCCGACACTCTGATATTGGCTGGAATAAACACATTTTACCATGTGTGTGTTTGTGTGGCTGAGTGAGTGTGCACTTCTTCCAAATTGTAGCAAGTATCATCAATTTGACATAGCTAACAGAGAAGCACAATGTTAAATTATTTTCCTCTAAAATCCAATTAGACGTAGGTTATAGATGCAGCTCCTCACACCACAACATTTCTTGCATGTGTACCTTGTGTGGGTGAGCTTGAATGTCCATATTTCCCTTGTGTGAGTGTCTATATTAGATTCATTTAGAGAACAAACCATAGAAGAGATGAAGACGTTTCACTTTAACTTGCATTATCCTCAAACTGTTAACAGTCTGGCACTTTAGCAAAGCTGTCATGTGCATATGTTAGTATGTCTGTGTAAAAGTGTTTGTTTTTTGAGCATGTGCAGGTATTATTACTCCAGTACAATAAGAACATGTGCTGAAACTTTACAAAACAAAATCAAACACTTATTCCCGAGCAGTTTAATTACAAATGAAAGCATAGATGATGAAATTATCAGCCAATTTTAGCCAACACTGCTGAAAAGAGGCACATTCAGTTCTAACACCAACTTAAAAGTGTTTCCCACTCATAGAGCAGATTTTAATTTTACGTTTTCTATAAAGTGTTTTGCAAATTGTCTTTCCAAGCCCCTGTCCAATTGCTGGAGCCCATTTCTCTGAGTGGAAGATGAACAGCTTCACAAACACTTCTATTAAATTGTTTCTTTCCTTCGGACCAGGCAAAAGGCATGTCAGTTATTTTTGTCCCTTTGATGGTGATTTTTTGTTGGATAGCAGGCTTATATATTTATGACCTGTTCTTGCTTGAGAGGTCTTTTTTATCATATAATAGTGAAAGAATCTGAAACTCAAAAGACATACAAGTGAACTGCACCATCATGAGGTCAGAACTGAGATGTAATTGTGAAGTCTGATTTCTCAATTCATTCTTAACAAGAGATTTTACATTTGAAATAATCTTCATTGCAATATCTTGATCAATCTCACATCCAGTTGTCCTATCTTAATTAGTTCGTTTTTTTTCCGAAATAAAGAAAAAAAATTCTATCCATGTAAAAATGCTTTCTGTTCGGTCCAGTCGCTGATACTTTGAATGGATTCACCTCCTGCATACAACGCTGTAGCACAGAAATGTGCAAGATGATGGTGGAGTAATTTTTCCAGTTCATGGGTCAATAAATCCCCCATGGAAAACTCAAAGATGACTGTATCCATGTGTAATTTCCTTTTGATATATGATAAATGCATAATTTGTGTGAAACCAAATTCTCGCTTTGAAGAGCTTTAGTGACATCTATCGGAATATTGATGACACATACAGCCAAAGAGACTATTTGGATTGAATCAGACTGTTCCACATTAATCCTAAGAAGTGAATGTATTTACTTGCCTATACTTTTTCTTCCATATAGTGTTCTCCTTTTATTGTTTCATAGGTATGCTCTTACAGTCAGGGTTATATCATCTTGTTTCCCATAGGTCTAAAGTCACTTTGCTCTCCCTCTCGAAACAAAAGGCAACAAGACTTTGTTTCCTAAAATAAGCGTCTCAGAGTTCTAAATTCAGATTTAAATAAAAAACTAGAAGGCAGAAGAAGGAGTTCCGACTCAGCAAAAGGGGTGTTATATTCCTTCCTGTTGCATTCATGTCATACTGGTGAGGTGAGTATATTTCCTCGTAGCAGCAGTCAGGGTTTATCAGAGTTGAAATCCTCCCTGGGAAGTTCATGAACATCAAATATGATTAGTTTTCATTGTCTATTGGTGTTGTTTTTTTCCCTTGTCAGTTCAGGTGAGTTCCTCTCAGTTGATGACTATAATGTCATGTTAAGTTATAAGTGCCAATTTAATGTTTGAATTGAAATTTAAACCTTTTTTTTTATTGCAGTTCCGTCTAATTATTTTCTGTCCAGAGCATGTTGTTCGTTCAGGGGTCCACACTTTGAAAGCACAGAGTATATTCTTGTTTTTAGTTTGAACAAACATGAATTGGTAGAGTACAACAGCACAAGAGGCAACTGGATTGGATTTACAGATTGTTCAGCTCGAAGTGCAAAACATTTTAACAACGATCCTTAAAATGCACTTCAAAGAATTTTTGAAAAACAGTTGTTGTGTGAAGAAAACATGGACCTCATCAAAAGCCTTGGTAGGAAAATCTTTTCTGTTTGTTGACTTACCTTTCATAATTATTTACTGAATTGAGAAATAGGGGTGGTATTGTGAATGCAATTATATGGTTCACCAGCATTCCTATTAAGTTAATAATCAAGTTAATGTTATGAGAAGTATCTATAGTTTTAAGAACTATGTCAATTTGACTAAATGAATCTAGAAGCAAAGAATCCCTAAACTGCATAAGTCCCTTTTACAGGAAATCTCACTACAGCACCCACCGTCAATATCAAACTACTGAAGCAGCCTGATGGTGGACACCAAGCCCTGCTTGTGTGCAGTGCCTACAACTTTTACCCTCAAAAAATCCAAATGACATGGTTGCGAAATAATGAAGATTTGACCTCAGGACTCACTTACTCCAATGTGATGGCTGATGGAGATTTGTATTTTCAAATTCATTCTTTCCTGGAGTACATGCCGAGTGTGGGAGAAACTATCACCTGTGTGGTTGAACACGCCAGCCTCTCAGAACCAAAACTGATCATCTGGGGTAAATCTACCTTTTGATTGGATTTATTTACAAGGCTGTATACAGAAAATGCTGACTATTTACTTATTTACTGCTTTTTTTAGACAACTCTCTTTCTGCTAAAAAACAAATCCAAATTATTGTTGGAGTGAGTGGACTTGTACTTGGGATTGTTCTGATGAGCTCTGGGTTAATCTACTACAAGAAGAAGTCTGCTGCAAACACTACTGTCAGCCAAGGTCAGATAAATGAACTAAACACTAAAAGCTTAAACTTATGTGATAAATAGAAGCTCATTTTTTGTTTTACCAGGACAAACACTGGTTCCTGTGGACCACATTTCTGCAAACTGACCAGCGCGGAAGCTTTACCAAACACCGGCACCGTTGATGACTTGGATGATTTGGAAACGACTGTGGAAACGTCAAGTTAACTGTTCGAAAGTTATTTTAACCTGTTAATTCACTGCTTGCCTTCAGAGCATGACTCAACAAGATTATACATAGATATGTATAATACTGATCACATGCATGTGGTTTATTAAGTTACACACAAGGTAAGAGATAACACCACCTGTCATCTATTTATCAGTAGTTGCCTTGAGTTTATATTTTTTCCATCAGATATGCATGTTTACTGACAAAATCACCGTGTCTTTTAATTTCCATTCCATCTCTGGATTTAATTTTTATGAATAGATATTTTTCATTGTTTCTACAACACTCTTTCAACTTCCAGTAAGCCATTAAATATGTTTGTTTGTCCTCATATGCTCTCTCCTGCTCCTTTCTTCATATTCACCCAAATTTGTGCTTTTAATCTAAGTCTTTCAGAGTTGTGTGCAGAAGTCAGAACTTTATCTGTGTGGAGAAACATGACGGATTTTTCAGAGCTGACATCCACTAAGAGAATGGAGAAAAAGTGCAGAAAACAATCACGTTTAGGGTAAAAACATCATTTATGTAGTGTGAGCATCACCACTGGTTGTAAAGGAACTACAAACGGGACTTCAAACTTTCATACCCATGAAGTTTTTTTATGTTTTTCGAGGAGGAAACATCTGACTCGGTAATTTGCCTCCAAAGTGAAAAGAGAAGCAATCTGGAAATGGTTAAAACAACATATTAAAACCCTAAACTCATGTTAAGTATTTATAATAATATTTATCGTATATTTGATGTTTCTTTTATCTGACCATTTTTGGAAGAAATATGCCATGTGACAAGGGAAGGTATAGCCAAAGTTAAATAGCAGATTATAAAAAGTGTTATTATGAAGCAAAATTATTCCTGCAAGTAAGAGAGATTAATATTACACTGATTGATGTATCTTTTAAAATGTTCTATCTATATATATTTGCAAAAGGCCTTAGAAGTTTAACTTAGAGCTTTAACTTACTATTTACTAAAAATAAAATAAAAACTGTGTTTGTTTATGGCAGATTATTTGTATGGGACAAAACAGACAGCACATGGAAAAAAAATACAGCCGCCCATGCTGAGCAAAGTGTTTACTGTCACTGTTTTCCTTTGTGTAAGTGGTTCAACTGGTCTTTGTCCCACCTTCAAAATTCCTGCATCAATGCCAAAAGCATTGATAAGATTTCATCCACCTCGACAAGTCTCATGCTTGTCCAATGCTGACAACTAAGAGCATAAAAGCCGAGACACAAAAATACAAAATGAACAAATTGTGCTTTGAAATTATACTTATATTTTCCGGAGCAGTTTGCGTCTTCACAGAGGGTGAGTTTCAACATATCCTGTTTACTGATGCCTTTCTGTTTAAATGACAGATATGTAACTTTGAGATGTTAATTTTAATTGTGGAATTTGGGCTATATACTTTCACTGCTAAACTTTACCGTTCCATTTTAACAGAGAGTCATCAGCTTTGTCACATCTTTGGATGCTCTGAATCAAGTGACACTCAGGTTAGCGTAACTGTGGATGATGATGAGTTATACCATGCGGATTTTAAAAAACATAGTCTTGTTTGGGAAAACAAAATTCCATCATTTCTCCGTGTCGAGTGGCCTTACAAATATGAGGAGCAGTATAAAAATGAATGCAACAATGACGCATATTCATGGACAAAAGACAAGTCAGCCACAAGGAGTGAAGGTAGGAGAATGACAAAGATAATAATACTTAGCTGATTTTCTTAAAAACATATAGTTCAATTAAATGTTATGTGCTACTTTAACTACCAGCCCCACCAGAAACTGTCATCTACCCCAGAGATGAAGTGATAGAAGAAGAAGCCAATACCCTCATCTGCTTCATCAACAAATTCTTTCCTCCTGTGATCAACATAAAGTGGACAAAGAATAATGAGGAGGTGACAGTGAAAGATGATTTCATTAAATTTATTTCCAATCCTGATGGGACGTTCCATGTCTTCTCCTACCTGAACTTTATTCCAAACCAAGGAGACATCTACAGCTGCACCGTGGAGCATGAAGCACTGGAGGAGCCTCTGACCAGGTTTTGGGGTGAGAATAAAATAAAGCTTTTTTTACTTTTTACTTTGGGAAGTAAAGATGCTTTTAACCTTTTTTTCATCTCCTCTCCAGAAGTTGAAACAGAGGAGGAGAGTAATGGTCTGGCTGTCTTCTGTGCAGTTGGCCTCTTTGTTGGGCTTGTTGGAGTTGCTGGAGGAACTTTCTTTTTTGTGAAAGGAAACACACCGGATTCTACTGCATATTAAAACAAAGAGGACCTCAGACAATAAGCTAAATTTACATCTGTAGATCCTGCTTGCATTCTGCAGCACATTTTCTTTCTATTGGTGTTGAGCTCAGAGAAGTTTTTATCATGTTGCAGGCATTGAGGAAATATATGGATGTGGAAAAGGCACAATTTATTTAAAGAGTTTTGAAAAATAAAATATTTTTTAACACGTCTTTTTTGTCTATTTGTGAAATTATATTTTTTGTTATGTTCATATATTACAGTAGTTATTTCAGAGCTTTATAACAAACTACCCCACTGAGAAAAGGCACTCGTATATTATGTTGGGTTGATCATGTATATGAATAAACTTATTTTAGTCCAGCTCATGTAATGTTGACTGCTGTATAAAATTTGAATTAAATGAAAATGAGATCACGCGATGGTGAAACTACTCTTTCATGAATGAGACCCCTATATCTTTACACGGTCATTTTGAATAAAAACAAGTTCAACTGATGGAAAAATGTGTGAATTTGGTATATTCAGCTGATATTTTGGTGGGCACACATTAGCACTAAACTACTGAGTTTAAAACCGCAACATCATGTCTGTTGAATTATTTCAAATGGTTTCTGAGTCACCATAGGATTTCACTTGTATGTGGCTTTAAAATGACTATAGAATTTACTATAACTCAATTTCTCAAATTTCCCTCATTTGAACACAATATGGAAAAAAAGTCTGTTTGACTATAAGCACAGATTTGTCTTGAGTCATTGAAGCATTGTAACAACCAAACATGACTTAAATTAAGGTATCTTTACTCAACTAAGACTTCCTGTAAATTAGATTAATAAAGTGTCTGCTGAAATCATCCAGAGGTACTTTCATGAAAGCCCGAACAACACTTCCTCATTACATACCAAACTCTAAACACTGCCAGGAAAGCCTGGCAAAGAAGTGTTGCCTAGCCAGAAATATTAGATTGTTAAAACAACATTTATTTCTCTGAAATCCCCCACTGCTTGTTTACAGTGTTAATACTGTTTTTTTCCAGTGTTTTTATATTTGTCTTCATCATGTTCTATCTTTGGACAAAGAAAACTCACATCTACACCATGTCATAATATCAATGAGGGTGCTGTAAAAGGTATTTTAAATGTAATCAAGTACACGACACCAAAGCAAAATGATACTTGCTGTCTTACTTTTTCTTCATCATTCTTTTTTTCCCTCATCTCAGAATTGAATAGGGTGCTTTGTTCTCTTGAAAAAAAGTTTTTTTTCCAAAGCAATCTGAAATTTAAATCCTTATAAACACTCACACTTATTAAAACAGCCCAATAAAAATAAGTCAGAAATCCTCTGTGACCTCCTCAGCACTATCACGTTCAATTCAAATTGAATACCGTGCGCTACTGGTAGAGTATAAATTATTATCATATGTGAAATGTAATTGTCTTGAATTGTGGGGTTGACTGATCGCTGTCTCCTCCTTTTCTCTATTAACCGTGATTAAAGCTCCACAAAGTCTCCTCTCAGACATTCAGTTTGAAAGGCAAAGTGAAATGTATCACCTTTCAATTCTATGCAAGTTTTTGTGTCAGCTCCCAGTAAGACTTGTATGACTGTGTATGTGTGCTCTTTCACACAGAACTAATCAGTTTGAATAGTCTTAGTCAAGATCCAGATTGAATCGTGGACATTTGTGCAACAAGCAAGCAGAATGTTCTTTTGGGGCACGTTGGAGCACGTTGGACCTTTGGTAAGTTACTGGACTTGAACTAAATGGGAATAAATGTTGAACTTCTTCAAGGTTCAACATCTCAGGGTGACACAGTAAACTAGCACATGCAGTTGTTACTTCAATGTGAAAACCCTCCATTCCGGAACATCTTCTCTATGTTGTCTGCATACACGTTTTAAAATAAGGTTCAACCCAATCCGTGGTTTGTTCTGAGTGCAAATCACGTAAATCAGGTAACCTGAACTCACACGTTCCATTTTTAAAGAGCATCAGTGACATCTATCGTGTGGTCAGGATGCTGCAGGCAGCATTTTACTGCCCTCATGATTATGTGGATGGTTTTGGAATCATTTGGGATTAACAAGGGATTTTTTGACTAGCATTTGATTCTATCTCTAAAGATTACCGAATAAATGATTTGGATGTGGGGCTTATGCAACGTCGAGCTGCAGGTCCTGCGTGATAGCAAATTTCCCTTTGAACCAAAGCAGTGTACATCAATTTACACAGTAATGGAAATGTGTGGTTTGTCTGTCTATTCAGTCATTGTTTATAATTATAACAAGTAAAGGATAGAAAAAAGACACTGTTCAGAGGTAGTTTTTTCTCCGTCAAAGAATTTGACTTACAGGAAAATTACTTTAATAAAATGTAAACTTGACCTCAGTTTTTTTTAACATTGGGTTAATTGCTATTTCACTCAAAAGTCAGTGGTATATTTAATTAGCTACTTCCTCTATCTTTAATCATTTGCTGCACTTTTTCTGCACAAGATAAATTAATGCCTGCTTTCCCCCATGTGTTAAAATGATGGACATAATGTATCACTATAATCTCATCACTTCCTGAAATGACAATAAATGGCTCTTTTCAAATCAACTCATTAAAAAGATAAAAAGTTCTTTATAAACGTGCTTCTGCTAAGAAAAAAAAAGAAATAGAGTCGAAATAGATTAAATGTGATTAATCTGGATTAATCTATGTCGACACAAATCATTTATTTGTCATGGTTGTCTCAAAGTGTGTTATGTTTGATATCAGCAATCTTTCAGATAATTCCCTCATATGTTTTTTCCTCTGCAGCACCATGAAGTCACGCAGGTTTTATCTAAAAAAGGGACAAAAACAAGAGGTAGTTACATGAAAGCACATATATTGACTTCAAGCTACTGATGCATAACATTCATTTCATTGCTCAAGGACGTTTGGTGATTATTGTTATCCAGTTTGACATTATAATTCTCCTGTATTACAGGATTAGTCAGGTCATGCTTTGACACATGCTTTTTTTTCTTCCCTTATCTGCAGCCCAACTAATAACCTATTTTTTCTCTTTTTTTAACATCCAGAACCACAGTCTCCTGAGTGCGGAACCATGGAACCGACAGAGGAGAGACATGGAGCAAATGCAACGCCACCACAGTGTTAGAAACGACCTGTGAGATGTTGTGTTTTCACTTATGCAACTCTGTTTATAAATCTGTGAACTGAAATCCTTGAGGTCCCACCCTACAGATGCAATTGGCAATGTCAAAATAAATCAAACACTGGAATCTCGACCATTTATTTAGAAATAAGATCTCACTTACCCCAAATTTAGTCACAAGGAGTCAAAACAGATTGCTGTAACCATTAAATCATGATCGTGTGCGGTGATCTTTGTACGGTTCTTTCGGCTGTGCTTTTACATTGAGGATCCCGTCCTCTTATTTCCTGTAAGTCTTCCTGTGTTCGCACTTGACGCAGCAGCTGCACTACGCCGCGCATCTTTGGACGGTGGTGTCCAATAAAAACTAAGAAGCGGAGGAGACATGCTTATGGATCGGGTTTAATGAAACAGTGATGAGAAGAACGCATTTCAGTGCGAAAACTAAGATCTTCTCCGGGATCTAAGTGGCCGAAAGACGCTTGAGGCTTGGAGCTGCGCTCGCTGTTAGAAGGGACTTGTCAAGGAGTTTTGTCGTGTTTTTTCGTTTCTTTTTCTTTTCCCCCCGCTTAAATTCATACGCAACACTGATGCAGGAGCATTAGTTTAGAAAACTGGTGACTGTTGCTCACGGCTGAGCTGTTTTCATGTCTTGGAGGAGCCTCCTGTGCTCGGGGAGCTGGTGTGCGCAGAGCAGCCGGGGCATTGCGGAACGCTCGCTGGAGGTGTTGCTGATGCAGAAGTGAGGAGCGGGTCTGCTGATTTTTTCTGGATCTCATTGTGGATCGTCCTGAAGACGCAAGTTCGATAGCCTACAGCTTCCTCCGTTTGGCCATCACCTGTGCGCAGGGACTATGTTAATGAAGGAGTACCGCATCTGCATGCCTCTCACTGTGGAGGAGGTAAGAGAAGTTTCCCTGTGTTGCGTCCTGGTCTGCCTGCTTCTTATCTCTCTCCCCCCCCCCCCCCCACAAACACGAATCTAAACGGCTTAGAGTGTTTCGTGTTGTGCAAATTCTATCCCTGAACTGATTCCTAAAGTTGGCAGTGATGCATTTGCGGCGCCTCTGGAGCGGAGTTGCAGCCGTGCGTCCGCTGGGTGGAGCTGCTGGTTCCCGTTATCCTGCTGAGTTGTGCCACAGAGCAGCAGAGACGTTTAAGGGACTACAGAGGCAGCAGAGGGAGTTGTGTAATTTTTGACGGGGAAGGGCAAATCAATGATCTGTTTCAATTCGTTTAGAGCGTTTGGATTGTTAAGTTGTCTGAATGAAACAGTGAAGGCACCGAGCACTTTCAGCCTCTATTCATAGTTCCGTTAGTCAATTGTTCCAAGCCACTGAGCAATGTCACTGCACTATCATTCTTAAGCGTCCAGATCATGTTTCATAGGTGCTTTGTAAGAAAAGGGTCTGATTTATTTAAAATCAAATGAGCTTTTCTCCGTTATATTACATGTGGATCTCCTCAGAAGTAAATCCGAATTAGTAATCACATCCTGAGCAAATCATTTTTGAGAATTATGTAGCCATATTTCATCCTTTGTCCTCTCAAAGGTCTATGGGACAGCTACTTGAGAACAGATCTTACTGTAGGATCCATCCATGTTAAAGTTGAATAACCGTCACTAAGCAGAGGTGGTGCAACCACTTTGCAGCGAGATGTGATGTAACCTCTGTATTTTTCCTCAGCTACTATCACCTCCATTCACTCCTTAACTTACATAGCCAAAAAATGATCCACAGGGTGGCTAGATTGAGCTGAAACACATCAGTGACATTTGATAGTCTCAGTGCTAATGGGCCTTGAACACTTTCAGAGACACCAAATTCATTTAAACTCAGCAAGCCTCTCATATAAGTCAAATCTCTTCAAGAGGCAGAGAATAACAAAGAAACCTAATCTCTGATTATTTTTCTTATTCTTGTGTGGTTGCAACGTATGAGGGATTTATTTACCTCATGCAAATTTACTCAGTTTGGTTTGAATTTTTAATAGAATTTGACATGAGTTCTTGTTTTGTTTTTGTTTTTATGCTTTTCATTGTGAAACATGCATAATGCATAATTATGACTACTTTTCCCTTTGTACCATCGTCTACCAGAATGGGCTTCCACGTGTGGCTATCATTGTTTTTGGAATAAGATATGCGTGATTGTGTAACTTCAGATTGTTCAGTTCGATGGTAACAGTTTTCACTGTCTTAAAGGCAAAGTTTAAAACGTGACAGCTTCCAACAGCAGGGACTATGTGCAACTCTTGGTCTGTCACTGCTCTCTGACAAAGCCAAATCCATTTAATCTTGACAGAATGAATATGGCATTGATTTATCTTTATTTGACTCAACTCATAAAGCTGCATTCAAAACTGAGCACTGATATCTTTTGGTTCTTGACCCTTTAAGGTCTTGATGTGCGTTTCATGTTTAATTTGATTACTAGTTTGGTGCTTTATCCCATCGTGTCCTGAGGCTGATTGGCTTCTGTGCTTTGCTTCGCTCGGTTGGTGATGAAACACACAGCTGTCCTCCTCAGTCAGCCAAAGGCTATTCCATCTGCTGCGGTAATGACAATAATGTGCTCCAGCCTAATCTATCGATCTCCCAGTGATTTGGTAAATGAATGTTTGGAAACTGTTCATTTCTACACCTTGAAAATATGCACCTGGACACAAACCCCACCTCCCCATATGAATCCTGTAGATATCATCACATAGAATCATGAACTCACTCACTAACCTTTTTGCATTTGTTGGTTTTAATCATATCACCCTTCATTTCCTTTTTTGTTGAATTATTTAGTTTTCACGGTTTACATAACAAGTGCAGTCTTGGTTTCTACAGCTAAAAACATTGTTTTGATGCTCCACCCTAATTCAAACTGGAAAATGAAAAATCCTAATTGAATTGAGCCACAAGTGAATTCAGCAACAGGTAAAAGGAGCATAAGAGTCTTTTTGTTTTGAATTGTGTTGAAGGAGCAGCGTGAGGTGTGGTGAAATCTGGCAGCTCTAAGAGTTATCTGGACAATCCTGCGTCCCTCCTCACTCAAAACACTTCCCAACCACAGCTATCTGGTCGGACTCTGGGGGTTTCTCTCCTGTTTGCTTCTGTCACCTGTGTCCATGGCCTGCCTCATATCACCACAAGGCCCAGGTCCAAGATTTTTTTCTCATGTCCCTGAAGGGAAGGCTCAGTGTTATGACTAACAAGAAGTCTGTTTCGTCCATGTTCCCCGAGGAGCTTGTCAGTCAGCCAGAGAGCCGAGAGTGACCTGGAGCACTTGCAGCAGATGGTACAAAACATGCACGCCCAGATAACCTGCCATACGTCAAAAGATGACACAGAGAGTTGCCGTGAAAAAGTCTGTTTGCGCAAAGTTTAAAGATATGTTCGAAATCACATTCAGCTCATTTTTACAATAAACTGAGATCATGTTAGCTGTGGCTTAAACACACAGGTAGGTTCTGTTCAAGCCATTTTAAGACTGAATAGCAGAACAATATCAGTATTAGTTCATTACTCTGACATTAGAAAACAGATTAGTAGCTTTTAGTACAAACCATCTTTGAGCAGTATCTCTATCTTTCGGAGAAATCTGTTGATTTACCAGAATGAGAAAAAAAATTATACTAGTTTTTTCCTTCTATCAGGTCTAAAAATGCAGCATATTAAACATTTGTAGCTGAATTGTTGACAGTTACTCTGGTTAGGAAGCTGTGAGCTTGCCAGCATGTGGGAGAGAATTGATGAGTTTACGACAGAGGGATAATTGAAACATTGTTGGTCTTTTTGTGCTCATACACCTTGTCTGAGATCCGAGCAAGCTGTTACAGAATCCGCCCGAAGGCTTTTTAGTCTGTAATACAAATTGATTAAAGCCTAATGTTTTGTCTTAACTCATGATGCGCATGCTGTCTTCATAAACTGACACTAGATTTTTTTTTTCATCTTCATTTTTAGAGGAGCAAATGACCCACAAAGATTTCTTTTTAATTGCCATTAAAATCTTTTATTTCAACATGTTTGTAAAATGATTATTGATTTTTTAATTTTATTACAACCTCATTTAAACTAAACTAAGTGAGCCATTCATCTGTTTTCTTTGCCAGCTTTATTCGGTTCAGGGTTGTGGGAGGGGACTGGTGCTTGTCCTGGTTGCTCTTGGCAGAGGCAGGGTACAGGTCACCAATCCACAAGACACAACACAATAAGAAACGAGACAAAAAAACATAAAAAAACACACCAATGGCCAATTTAGAATCACCAATTATTCAGAGGCGCGTGTTTTTAATGCTGGGAGGAACCCTGACTAATAGGAAAGACCAATAAATGTTTTCTGTAATGATGTCAAAGCTCTCTTATTTCCCACCTGCAAATGCCTGAAAGAGGGGCAGGCAGAGCCATCGAGGTACCATCTTAAGATCAGTGGTATGGACACAATGGAAAGAACAAACAGACAGAAATAGCCATGTTCCACAGCAACATCAATGATCTGGTACACATGGAGGGTCAATGCTTTTCTATCTTTAGTCCAAAGTGGAGGTCTAAATAAAGAGTAGTTGTGCAGGAACAGCTGGTCAGGTGTCTAGAAGTTGTGAGTACAGGGGTGACAAATGGAAAGGTGGGAAATGAAATGAGTCCCAAGGGCAGATCTAGTCTGTATGAGTGTCATCGTGTTACAAGGAAAGATTTCATAGTGTCATTGACACACTATAGTGTCATTTAGCAAAATCGTGATTCGACTCAGTTAGAAACATGACTGTACTTACAATAACAACACTCTTCCTATGAGCTAGTTAAGCCCACAGGGTCGGGGAATTGATCGAGCTTTATCTGATAACTGGATTCCTCTTCTGGGTGTGTATATGTGGAGGCAGGTTGTGGTGTGATTAATTGTTCAACTGTGAGCTGTAATCATAGCCCAGTTCAGTTGTGCATGTAGCCATCCCGTGTTCAGTAAAGCAAAAGTAATCTTTGTCATTGACAGGGATGTGGCACACTCGGTGTATGTTTAGTCATTTAAAGGCATGCCATCAATACAAGGCAAAAACAAAGGGGAGATAAAAAATTGGTAGATTTAGAAAGAAATTTGAAGCCTCTAAAATACTGAAGAACAAATAGTATTCAGCTATAAATATTTACCTAAAGCAAACCCAATAAAGAAACATACTTTAAAGATCTTTGACATGTATCACCGAAGGAGGAATATTTATCTAGAAAAACAGGCTTATATAAAGTTTGTTCGCGACAAAGAGCATCTGACTTCGAGATGGATCACTTTCGTTGGTCTTTTACTGCATGATCATTACAACCTGGGACTTACAGACAGATGCATTAAAAGCAAAGAGAAAAGAAAAAGAAGGAGAAAAAAACATTATGCCTTATGTGGTCTGATTGTGGTGGAACCTCTTGGTTTCATAAAATTCCGAGTTGGCTGCTGATCCTACCACTGAGAAGTAGGTGCCATATGTGAAGGTGACTGTGGGTTCAGTAACTCTCTGTATCATCAAAGTCATTAGATTTTTTGTGGATATTTTATTATATGATTTTTTAAATATTAATATTGCCTGTTTTATTGAATACACAAATCTCCCTGTGTGTTAACAAAAATAAGGGGGTGTCTTTTTTTATTTGTGAGTCAACATTTGTGAAACAAAAAACTTTTAAGAAAAAGTACATGGCCCAATTTTATTTATTTATTTATGGTTGGAAAAGCACAGCGTGCACAAAAAGAATAAGTGCTGTTGCAGTTAGCAACATATCTTGTGTAGTATCAATAAATATGCCATTTGTTTCTATGAAAAAGGAACACTCAAATTATGGCAGTCGTCCTTAATGTTTTTCATGTTTTTATTCCAAAGTTGAGCATCTGTACATGTTGCCCCTCACTGTTACAGCCTCTGCCTCTATTTTCCTCACCTAGTAATTTGAAGCTTCAATCAGAACTGCTGTGGGTTCAGAGAAAGTAGTATCATATTTTCAAATATGTTCCCCCCCACCACCCCCCCCCCACTACCACCACACACAAATGCACGAAGAACACTTACACCCACTTTTCCTGTACGTTTATAGATCCCTGCAACACAGATTTTATTCAGAGATATAACCGCTACAGTGATATATTATTCATTTTGAAGTGACTGATGCAATATGCTCCTGAAGACAAAGTGAAGATATTTGAATCCACATAATTACTACATTCTGTGCCTGCACCCCTGTAAGTTAAGGCCTGTAGAAAAATATTAAAGCTGTTCACAAAGAGGAGTTGTCTTGGTTTGCATTGTTGGTTGCGCTGTGCTCATATAGTTTCCTGTTTAGATGAACAAGATTTATGTTGGTTGAACCTGGGTGGACTCAGCTCCCATCCAAGCGGTAAGTGAGTTCGCCCAGTCTGTTTACATAATGATAAGAAAGAAAAAAAAAACTAATTTCGTCAAAGCAATCTAACACGTCCAGATCTACATGCATACATTCAAACACAAGGTGCATAAACAAACAAAATCTAAGAGAAAAAGTCCAACAAAAAATGATAAACTTTACATTTGGTATGGTGTGTATGTTTTATGTTGTGGTTTCCATGTTGTTTTGTTTTGTGCATTCTTCATTCTCATTTTTGCGTTTCCTTGAATGTGTTTTTAAAATTAGTGCAGATTTGTGTGTGTGTGTTTGTATGTGTTTTCTTCTTTGTCCTAGTGTTGTAATATATTTGTGGCCTCAGAAGTGGTGTTGCCTGTTCCATTTTTATTTCTATAACAGAGCTGTCAGCTGCTGAATCCATGTCTGGAAGACAGGAAACCCTCCATCACGTGCTCTCCATTTCTGCTTCTCTTCCTGTCCTCTCCAACCTCATTTACCGTCAACATCCTGCCTAAGCACGGACAAACAAGGGCTGCTCAGAATAGAAGCTCTGCTGAGACACCGTGAATGTGTCAGCAGAGTTATGGGGCAGGTGGAAGGAAAGATGCAGCATGAGCAGCTGGGCAGAACACATCATAATGTGATCACCATGTGTCAGGGCGCTTTGTGTTCTCTGGTGATGGGTTTTACGTTTGACCACTCCCTCACTCTGATAATGTGTCCGTATGCATGAGTTGTTTGTCAATATGAAGCTGACAAACGCTTGTTGGTTGATGAGATTTCTCCATAAGCAAAGGTTTAAAATCATATAACAATTGTTGTGAGCCCTCTCGAAGGGCAAAACTAGAAGAAAATAATATTATTGAAACTGTTGCCTTCACTGTTTGTCATAGTCATGTTCTTATTTTCATCAATACGTTAGTTCATTTGGAACGCAGATGCCACGATGCTGACAGTTTCCTAATTAATTGTTTTTGAGCTATTTAGGCATTTACTAATTGGAGTTCTGAATGGAAAATACTTTGCACCTAACCTTGACAGCATAAATGAAAACAAATATCCTAAGAACACTAGGTGCAATTTGTGAACACGTGTCTGGACTCACATTTCCACATCATTGTATGTACAGCATGCTGGCTGAGGTGCGATGCCAGCTTGTAAATTTCTCCCCCAGTTTGTCCACAAGTAGTCTTTCCAATCAATAGTTAACTGTGTGTAAAGCACCTGCTAAAGTTGGCTCACCACTCTCAGCCGTTGGGAACATTTACAGCAAGTACATACTTTCAAATGAGGCTGAAGTAGATGGATGTCTCAGTTCTTGGATATGTTAAAGCATGCAGCTAATATGAGGTGGATATCTGATTTATTATTTCGAAACTGCCACATTTAACATTAACTAATCTTTTCTGGCTCATTTCATTTGTGTTTTGTTGTTCTATGATTGCATTTATGTGTCAAAAGGGGTAAGCAAGTATACAAATTTGTTATCTAAGACCATTTGATTTTCTAACCACACAACATACAACATATAGACTACACAACTGTGTTCTTTTAACTCCTAATCCTGCCTGCTTGCTGGTGGAAGCACAGCAGAAATGCAGGGTTGGTTTAACAGTAGTAATGTGGTGTGTGCATGCTTTCCTGATGTGTGGATCCACAACATTGATCTCTCTGTTTCAGGGCAGTTTAGATGCAGAAAGCACCAGTCCGATTGTTTTCACAAGCAGGCAGGGCTTTAACAATGGCCATCTCCTTTGGGGAAATCATTTTAGAATGTTGGGACTACTTCTAAATACTAGAAAGAATAAACTTTTTCCATCTTGACAAGTACATGGAAGTAGAATGACACAATGTCCAGTATACCGTATAAGCAGTATTTAACAAAAATATATCAAAGTACTCATTTCCACGTGTGCCCATGGGTTAGTGCCTTCCATACCCTCCAGACCCGACACAAAGTTTAAATGCAGTCAGGTGACATCATGGCAGTTAAATGTATTTGTGCAACAGACTTGTCTTCATGTGATGTGTTGCATCTCCTTGTCATTTTCATCTTTGACGGATAGGCTGCATCTGTCAAGTGATATTTGTTTTAAACGCACCCTACTCGCACTGTGAGTCGACTCTGATGCAGACACATCACAGCAGGAACCTCTGAGGCGGGCAAAAAAATGTGTGTGCCACTGATTAATTTCCTTTCACAAATCAAAAGACAGGTTTTGACCAATTCAGTCAATGAGCTGCATAATTATAGTAGGATGCTTTAATAGACTCCCCCAGGGTAACCGGGAGATGTTTGAGCACACCTCAGGGATGAGCCCAATCAGCTTCTCCAACCTGGTAATTACCACAATCCAATTAAATTTTCCATGTTAAAGCCCTCGCTTTATGCTCCAAGAGCTTTCAAAAGAGGAGCTTCATAGATATATTGGAACCATAGCACATCAAAGAGTCACTTCAAAGAAAACAACTGTCTTCTTAGTGGACCGAGGTCTGCCAGGTGTTGAACGTACTGGTCACGACACATGCAGAAATATGTCTGAACTTATCTACATATATGAACATGCGCTCAGCTTCAGGATGTGAAAACCAGAATAAAAGATACGAGTGTCCCTAGTTGCCATGGCAACATCAGCCGTGCACAGCTGATTAGAAATCTCTTTGATGATGAAGTGGCTTTCTGAGTGTGTGCAGTGTGTAGAGATCCGTCAAGGTTGCGCGTGACCGAGACGGCGCGAGAAACAAAAGGGAACAGAATGCGTCGCTCTCTCGCTTCATTCAAATGTTAACATGCTTTTTGCCAGCGTATAATGTGTTTTGAAAGTCCTGAAATTTGGTAGACAGCTGTTAGAAGTGGGGCAGTGGATATGTGGCTAAAAACTTCAGCGCTTGCAGTGTAACTTCATCCAAAACACCAGATGGTATGAGTGTGTGCTCCCTGTGTGTGTGTCTACTATGTTAGCCCTACAATGTGTGTGTGTGTGTGAATCTATGTGTAGATGCTGCATTACAAAAACCCCACGGAGTATCTGGGAGGTAAACACAGAGGAGACCATCGGAGGCAAAAG
Source organism: Menidia beryllina (assembly GCA_013363375.1). NCBI lineage: Eukaryota > Metazoa > Chordata > Actinopteri > Atheriniformes > Atherinopsidae > Menidia > Menidia beryllina. The sequence goes on from JABUIW010000047.1 coordinate 3,942,311, forward strand.
TTTGGTCAGATTATATGTTTTTAATATCAAAAGGGCATTCTGAATTGAATTGAAACATAGATGGAAACATGTTTTTTTAGGTAAGGATCATGGAGACGTTAGATATAATTACAGCCTACCGCGAAGAAATAGGAAGCTGTTTCATTCTTCATGTCATTGTCTACATCAATAAGCAGTCCTTGCAACATTTTTCTTGTTTGTATTTTTTCCAGCGCTCTTTGCATTGTAAGCCCCATATCTGCATTCGTACAGAGGCATGGTCCTCCTCTCTTTTTATCTCCTGCTTGTTTTATATGCTGTCAGGGACCCAAGCATATCCTTCCATCTCTAAGCTTAAGAGATGTGTTTTCTCTCTGCACCCGTAAGCTCAGCTGAAAGACGAGACATGAGACTCACTGGTGCGCTTTACGGGTGAAGTTCAGTTAGTCTGAAACAGGAATTCATAGACAAACATCATGGACACTGTCATAAACGATCAGTCGCTGACTGGCTGTGAAGATCACGTGAGCTGGTCTCAGTGTGTGCCGCGTGGGGGCCACAAGATCGTTCTGCAGCTGCTGTGACATAAACCTACTGTACATACTGTGTCTGTATCCAGGTCCATTGTTTACTCTCTGCAGAAATAGAATTAACTGCTGCTACTGGAATAGCTTTGTCTTGGAAACATGATTTGAATGCATCATCTATAGTACTCAGGGCAAACATGTGGGGCACTTATGAGCTGTATTGGAGGTGACCTAAAAGAAGTATGATATACTGTCTGGTGAACTCTGGAAAACCTTTCGTCAGACTTAGACTTCAGACTGCAACCTGTTTTCTCATCAATGTTTTTGGCAGAGCAGGTGGAAGGTTTTTTTTAGCCTGATCAGACGAATTCTAAAGTCTTTGCAAATTATGTTGTGGTCATTACACTTGATGTGTCCTGTTCCTCAAGGCACTGCAAATTCACCATAGCCAGGCCAGACATGGATCTAATACAGTTCCTGACATTTCTGTAGCAGATTTATATTCATCCTACATTTTAGATTAGAACAAGCCATTTCTATACGCATGGCATTTGTAGAAAATTCTGATGTCAATTAACCTCACAAAACCAAAATGCCCCATTCAAAATAAAAGTAAAATGCCATCAGGCTCAGGTTTATTCAGTGATTTCTTTAGTTGGAATTAAAAGACTGACGTTAACATACAGTTTTGACAGTTACAGTTTTCCAATTCTTTATTTGACTAAAGTAAAATGAGCTGAAAAGCAAACAAAAAAGCAGGACATGGTATGAATGCTTCAAATGATCCTGCACAACCTCACATCTTGTCACTCAGGTTTCCCTTCACAAAAAAGAATGCTCCTGCTGCAATTTCAAGAAGTCCAACAACTATTCCAAGTACACAGAAGACAGCCGGACCTCTGCTCTTCTCCTCTGTTTCAACTTCTGGACAGGGAAGAAGAAAAATCCTTTAAATGTACATCATAAACAGGCCCTCAAATGACTTGAGAAAGTAGAGAATTTTACACCTCATGTTGCTAAATGACATGTAGCTGTTGATGTCCTCACCCCAAAACCTGGTCAGAGGCTCCTCCAGTGCTTCATGCTCCACGGTGCAGCTGTAGATGTCTCCTTGTTTTGGAATAAAGTTCAGGTAGGAGAAGACATGGAATGTCCCATCAGGACTGGCAATAGATTTAATGAAAGCATCTTCCACTGTCACCTCCTCATCATTCTTTGTCCACTTTATGTTGATTAAAGGAGGAAAGAATTTGTTGGT
>JABUIW010000047.1:3944084-3962994 GCA_013363375.1 Menidia beryllina
ACCAACAAATTCTTTCCTCCTTTAATCAACATAAAGTGGACAAAGAATGATGAGGAGGTGACAGTGGAAGATGCTTTCATTAAATCTATTGCCAATCCTGATGGGACGTTCCATGTCTTCTCCTACCTGAACTTTATTCCAAAACAAGGAGACATCTACAGCTGCACCGTGGAGCATGAAGCACTGGAGGAGCCTCTGACCAGGTTTTGGGGTGAGAACATCAACAGCTACATGTCATTTAGCAACATGAGGTGTAAAATTCTCTACTTTCTCAAGTCATTTGAGGGCCTGTTTATGATGTACGTTTAAAGGATTTTTCTCCTTCCCTGTCCAGAAGTTGAAACAGAGGAGAAGAGCAGAGGTCCGGCTGTCTTCTGTGTACTTGGAATAGTTGTGGGACTTCTTGAAATTGCAGCAGGAGCATTCTTTTTTGTGAAGGGAAACCTGAGTGACAAGATGTGAGGTTGTGCAGGATCATTTGAAGCATTCAAGTGCATTTTAAGTAATTTTTTGGAGCAGCAGCAGCACAGTCACTGCGTCTGTCCTCTGCTGTGTATTCTGCTTCATGTAGATGTACTGTACTTTTATCTGCTGGTGTTCACACTCCAGATTTTTCTCACAACTATTGATTTGTTTAATCAATGATGGTTATTAAAAGATGAAACCAGAGATCTGTATGGATCTGCTAAGATGAGGTACCCAAGTAATATTTATTACTTCATTAGTACTTAAACACTGAGCATCATAAAAGCAGTGATAATAAAAAAAGAGAAACATAAGTGGTCTAATTAATTTACCTCCACCTTTGCCAGGATGCCCTTGCGTTGTGGCAGTCTGGCAAAATGGAGAGTAAATATCCATCTCCTGACATACAATACTTGGCTTCTTAACACGCCTAGGCAAATTAAGTGTCTTCTCACACTGATTGTATCATTAATTCATCTTGTCCAAGCCTGTCGTCTGTTTAATAAATATAAAATGTTTTGCTTGTTGTAATTTGTAGCTGATAATTTCATTGCTGCCTTTAAACAAAGCAGTCCCTGGTGTGCACTCCAGAACGCTTGATTACTCTGATCAGCTAATAAAGCAATTATAAATAGGAATGATCAGTATTAAAATGATCACTGTCAGTAATCTAAAACTAGGAGAGTGTTAATCAATTTAAATTTAATTGTTATCAGTTTAATCTGTATATCCTCTTGGCTGTAAACGAATGCTCAAGATAGGAACTATTTTTTCTTAAGTCATTAGTAAATCTGTAAGTTAAAAAAATGATCATTTCATTTCATTAAGAACTTTTGTTGAAATCATCAACAAAGGACAGTTGCTGTGGATTCATTCCTTGCAAGTATGATCTTTATAAAGAAAATTGGACACATTTTTCAATTACATTTCTGCATTAAGAAAACAGAAACCTTATCCAAAACAAGATTAAAGATTAAGCTGTTCATACTTGTTAAATCTAACTGATGTTTTTATTCAAATTGAATTATTGGCGTCTCAGTTTATTCAGATAGGCATTCTAGTCTGAATTAATTCAGTTTACAGTGTGCAAATGTGATTACTTAACAGCAGTTTGGTGCCCAAATCTTGACAAGGAACACAGTTCTCTCTGGCAGTAATAAAACATCAAATATTTTAATGATCCCCGTAAATTCTCTTTGAAAAAAAGTGTCAGGAAAAAAAACATTTATGGACTGAGGTATTTCAAGCTTTTCCCAACATCTGTATACGGACATAAACGAATATGCAAATGGGAACTGTTCAGATGTGGATTTGGATGCATAAAAACAGTCTTCAGTTTTTTCCATCCACTGTCATCCACTCAGCCCCTGGCTTTTAGGCAGGGACATATGCAAAGGTTGGTGTTCTTCAATACAATTCAAACCTTGATGTAGTTTAACAAGCATGATATATTTTGCATAAGTTAAAAGCAAAATATCTCAAGGCATTTTTGCCAATTTGATGTCTATGATATTTCACTTGCTTGTAAGATAAAAACCCAGCCTTGAAATCTGAGAACTTAGAAACAGAAAATGGAGGGGATGTGCCCTTCACTTCTGCGTCTCAGTAACGAACATCCAGACTGTTGTTATAACGCTGGCATCGGTCATTAAAATTATTTTAGATGGGCTCCACCTTCTATGCCACACTTTTTCACCTTAGTTCACAAAAGTAACATTCCACTGAACCAAAGCCACTGATGTTAAGATGAGATGACAAAGGCAGAAAAAATGATAAGAAGTAAATGAGGCCGAAGCAAAAAAAAACAACAAAAAAATCCTCTCTCCCTGACTTGCCCTTTATCCTTTCCTAGGATTTTAAAGCTTATTTGTACTGTTTCTCTGCCTCAGATGGGCTGGTAGAAATGCACTATGCACTCATGAATAATAAATTAGATGGTTTTCCCCTAGCAATTGGACATTTCACAGTGCTCCAGAGTGAAGCAGACATGACCAGAGGGTTATGTAACAGAGAGGAGAGAAGTTCATAATAAGCTGAAGTGTATCACCTTGGTCTTCTTCAAAGCTGAATATCATATTACATGTAGCCTGTTCAGACTAACTTTTGATACTGTGTATGTCTGGTTGTGTACAGAATATTACCATCTGTAGTACAGACACAACATTTTCACCTGATGCACCTCACCATGCAGCTGTGGGTTTCATTTCTTCTTTGTTCTCCACGGTGGGGCTGATTGATCGCTGCCTCCTCCTTCTCACTATTGACTTATCGCCAGGCTTCACAGGGAGTCTTCCTAAACACATAATCTGGATGGCCGAGTGAAATATATTATCATTTACTCTCATCTTATATGCTTTTACACCGGTGAGTTTATCAGATTAAAACCACAACGTTACGTTTCACAGAACAAAACAAAGAAAATTCCCTGCTGTATGTGCATTGTTCAATGCTGCTCACGCTTTGGGATGCTACTGATAAAGACTCCATCCAGACAATTTGTTTCTCTTTTGAAAAATAACATTTTTGAATTTTCCATCATCTTTCCATAATCTTTCCATCATCCCAGTTTAATGCAACACTTCACTAACAGTGGAAAAAGTTCAACTCTGCATTATGTGCCCCACATACAAACCAGTTGATACAGTGATTCTGTCAAACCTGGTTCACAGAGGATAGAGGCAAAGAGAGACGAGGAGAAAAGAGAATGAGAAAGAGAGTAGTCAGTTAGTGAATGTTGAAAGAGAAAAGGTTGAAGGAGAAACTAAGGGGCATCAAGGAGAATATAGATTGAAAGAGTAGCAAGAGGGGGGCAACAGCCTGTCAGTTTCCTGAACATCTTTCTCCAGCACCTATTTCTTTTTTCCCCTTTCCCTTGTCTTTACCTGAGAGCTCACCTGATCTCCTTTCATTCTTTTCCCCTCCATTTCATGCAAGCATAAAAACACATCTCTCCGGTTGGTGACTCGGCGTGCGGCCAAGCAGAGAGTTAAGTAGTGATCTGGACGTTATATAATCTGTAGTTCAGTGACCTCACACACTGCAGGATTAGAGGATATGAGGAGAGAAAATGAGAGGCAAAGGAGGCAGGACAGCAGGATGCTAACTCCCACCAGCAGCGATAAGCAATGACAGGTTACACCCCACCACGCGTATTTGGAATAGTTTACGTAATCCGCTTCTGGTGCTTTAGTCATGAGGATTGAAGGACACTCTCCTTCGGGTGTGGTTACAGGAGTTCTTTGGACGTATCTCTGTGTTTGCTCTACGTACCACAAATTAAATGATTTACGCTTGCAAAGAAACATTGAGATTAATATTACCTTAAATCTGTTTTTGTAAAAACGTCACCGCCATTGTTTTGTTTATAAAATAACAGATTTGTATACATTTGATCTTCTCTTTCTGATTCTAAGTAATATACTCTGGCAACACTCCTTTTTCTTGGCTATAATTTCCCCATGATTTCCAAAGTGGACAAAACCACTTCTCACAAGTAAAGCATTTCATTCTGATTACATGTAATTACAGATATATTTGGGTCTATACGTTTAGCATCCTCTTAAGCTGCAATCTCTGATCAGAATGATGCAAATGAAATAAAAAACATATTCATACATGTAAACACAGTGATTTCTAGGCCGAAAGCAGGAGGTAAATTGACTCTTTTTCACAGCAATAACTATTATTTAGTCATTTGTGGAAAATAAGCCAGAGTTGAAAGTGCTGACTTGGCCTCACAACACAATTCTATGGAGCATCTATTTTGAGTATTCAGGTGAAGCACTGAATTTGCCAGTGGCATTTTCCAAGTTGTGGGGCACAGAATTTATTAGTGTGTGTTACTTCGCCTCCTTGAGCCAGCTGCCAACCTCCTCTTCCTGCTACGCAGCATATGTCATCCCTGTGCCAAGTGAATTCATCAAACCTGTCCAGAGTTTTAACGTTCACCTTGACATTTTGCTGAAGCAGCACCGATGCAGAAAATATAGTCAGTTGTATTAGCTCACTCAAGAGAGCATTCCCACATTTCTGCTGACATAGCAGTGCGTGTGCGTGTTTGTGTATATGTGTGTGGGCTTGTCCATTTTAGCCCCTATGGAAAAAAGAAAAAACACTTTTAGTGGCTGGATCGAATTCAAGTTTTCGTTGCATAGTGGAGAAGTCTTGTCCAAGTGTAGGAATTAATGGACCATATGTGAGCTGGAGTGTGCCTGAGACGTCTGTTTGTTGAGCTATTAATGTGTCTGTGAAGATTTTCAATGCGCCATTAGGCTTAGGTGTAATATTTCCATTCACATTTTATCCGCGCAAGGTTTTTGGCTTCCCATCTCTGCTTCTCCACGTGAAGCAACATTTAAAGTCTCTTAATGGGGAGAAATTATATTGAGTTAGGCATCCTGGGTTGCTCATGGTTTGACAGAGGCATAAAAAGAAGCAGCAGTGTTCTGCTCTATCAGAGCTGATGCTGCTTTAATGAGCTCTGCAGGCTTCCCACTATACAAGATATTTCACTCTTCGACATCACATTCATCTAAAATGTTTTTAATATAATCCAAAAAATGAAATATTGCATATTGCATATCTTGCAGTTTTCCTTTAACTGTGTCTTTATATTTACTGACATCAGACATATATTGTCCCGAAGGTAATTTTAGTCTCTTTTCAAATGCTCAATTGTCATCTCTTCCACTTCCTCTTCCCTAAAACAACAGCACCATGACAGGTAAGTGACAGTAATATTAGCCACAGTCTCCTGACTCCATACTTTGGTCATGCTTACATGAAAGAGCTCTTCCACAGAATGAAATGTTCTTTACAACAGAAAATGAACTCCTGCAGCTCTGCAAAAGGCTTCTTGATGGTGTTTTTAATGGAATTTTGCCATCTGATGAAAGATGTTAGCGGTCCCCTGTGAGATGAAGGGGAAATCGGGGTTGGGATTTCATACACCCTCAGGGCATGTGTTTCGGTATTTCATGGAAGTTTCTTCTCTTCTATTTATTTTTTCTATTGCCATGTCTGTGTTGACAGACATCCAGGCTGCAGGGCTGTGAATTATGATGAGAGAGTTAACTAATATAATTATTGCAGTGGGGGTTTATAGTGTAATTGTGCTAATGTTGAAGAAGAAAACCTACAGACCTGTTTTTAGCAACAAGGTGTGAGGGGCACTGAGAGGAATTATGTGTTTTAGAACTACAGCCATAAATATCATAGTGAAATATGTGTTTGTTTCTGCACTGGTTTTTATGCCACGTATAGAGAACCATATTTGTGTTCAGAGATTTTTTTTTTCTTGTTATTGCATTTGGACATAACATATCAGGATTGGCCTCAGCCATTGTAAATAAATCTGTTGCCATCTACATTTTCGATTTATTTATTTATTAATTTTTTGCCTGACTGTGGTTAGAGTAGATCTGCTGCCAGAGATTGGATGCTTACAGCATATCAGTCTGTAAACCCTCTGATGCTGAAGCATTCACCCACCACTATGAGGATTATTTATTTCACAAACTAATTCATAAATGCATTATGCTGGGAATAACTACAGTATTTTAATGTTGAAATACTAATTGGAAACAATGCATTTATTACGATTTCAGCATTTGACTTGCAAACAATTGCATGATGGCAGATTCTTGAATAAGCTATAAAAATCCGCATTAATACAGTTTGAATACCATCTAAATAAGGAAAGATCTGTCTTGTGCAGAACAAAAACACACACAGACTAAGATGGACATCAAGCACAGAGTTATATATCTCATTAGGAGAATAGTCCTTTATCCCAGAATACTGAGCATTCAGAGCAGTAATTACTGTCTTTGCTTGAATTTAAATTACATCCTATCATTGTACCCAGTATTGTCTCATGTTTGTAACTCTGTGTGTGCGTGTTCTCTGTGAGGATTCTTATCTTAGACTCACAGTAACACGCTCTTTGGCAGTAGCACAATTACCACAGTTTCCCACCACCTGCTGTTGTGTTAGAAGAAAGAGCCAGAAAAGCAGAGACTCAGAGCTTGATCACAGCCTAGGCTTAATGCTTTCTTCTTTAAATGGTACTTTACATTTGTGTTTTTAGCTATTGAGGCTCCATTGTGGGCAATAGTTTAAACATTCTCTTTGGCATTCATCCCTCTTTTCCGACAACGAGGTGAATAATTAGATGGTCCTTCAGATATGTCATGAAAGATAACCAGGATATAGAAGGTATTATATCAAACTTTTTATTTTGATTAAAGCAAAGTTTTGAAAGTTCAGAGCTCTGATGGTTTCCCACATGAGTGGGAGGGTCAATGCCACTTATGTCAGTATAATTTTGTCTATTAATTGAATGTGTTTTTTAAAACAGGTTTAACCTTTTGGCAAGTATGCTGATGATGTTTTGAACATCACTGATTGGAGCTGAAGGATCAAACATGTTTTTGTTTCTTTTCCACAATAATATGGATGATTCTCTTCAAGTGAGTAAAATGATGCAGTTTGACCTCAAATCGGCCATGTACCCCACTGATTAGCTTACAATATTCACTCCTGCACTTTCTAATCTTCAAGTGCCACTAAATTAATGTTTTCAGTCAACTACTGACAAAGAGAAACTGGGAATGTGGAATCCACTGCAGTTAATTTATAAAAAACTCAACTGTGGGAAAAAAGAAGAAATCATTCAAATACTGTAAACAAAACAAGTCAGAATTTTACTTTTGATTACCTTTATTTAATTTATGTCAAAGGAACCAAGTAATGTTGTGATTAGAGTTCCTCTTTATTCACTTTGAACAATTATTCTGTCCGTCTCACTCTTCTAATTGCCCTTTGGCTCAGTGACTTCTGTCACTGAGGCAAAGAGTATTTCCACGAGGAATAATACAATACTCAACGAACTCTGTAAAATCTAGGATGACTGAACTGCTTTTAATAAATTACACATAATATTAGTTACATTAAGAAGTGGTGGAAAGGAGAGACAGAGACAGATGGGACGGTAGGAAAGCGGTTACACCTGAGCGTAGTCAGTCGTTGATCCTGCTCTGTGGCTCTGCTGTGTTTAGAGGGAGAGAAACAGAAATAATAGGCCATTATTCATGGCTACTCCAACCCGAGCAAGGGCCACTTCTCCCATGCGGTCATCAGGGTGAGATTTCCAAAGACAACAATGAAAGCTGCCTTAGCCACAGGTTTTAGGCAGACAACAGACAGGAGCTGATACAAAGGTAGGTAGAAAGGATGCTACAACGGCTGGCTGGTTTACACAAAATGTCTCAAGCTTGATTTACTGGGCTGCGACAAAAAAAGACACTGATCAATATTAATACTATACTCTGCTGCTGGCCATCGGAGGTGCTGAGAGGTCTCCCGGAGTAGGCACCCTGTGAACCCTATTAACATTTAGTATTGGGATATATATGCTTTGATCAAGTATTCTTCATATTTATGCCACTAATTCTTATTTCATCTGAGCAATTGTCTCAAATGATGTAATATTCAGATAGATTCATTACAAAGCAAAGATAAGCTGTCAATGTTCGTGGCTGAGTGTCCCGTGAATGTTTGGAATTTTACTATATGGATTGACTGATGATGATTTGTATCTGGGTGTATCTAAACACAGCTTTCTCCTTTATTGGGCCTGGCCTGTGACTATATCGTTGGGGCGGAGGAATTCTGCCAGACTACAGCTGCTGTGCCGTCCAAAACACTCCACCATCAACATTTCAACTAGGAATTCTCTGTCACAGCTCATTGCTTCACTGTCATCGTCAGCAGATGGAAAAAATTGCCATTGTGATATAAAAAGTTACACTCAATGCCTATTGCTGCTATAAACTGGCTCCTGTTTTTCCCACTACACTATCATATTTCTCTTCTGTCCATTCCTGGCTTTTTGTGGCGGGATGTTGAGTCAAAAGTCAACATCCCAGACGGTCCCTGTCCATTTTTCCAGTAGATTAACACAGCTATCCTTGGTCCCAGTATGCTGTGTGTATGTCAGTTGAGCCCGTTGTGACCCCTCAGCATTCCAGCAGGGCAACATAAGTCACCACGAGAGCTGTATTGGTTTCCCCAGCCTAGAAATAGGCCTGCAGGCAGACGTAAATCTCTGTCATGGAGCGTCCTAATCGTTTTCCGAATGTATGGAAAATAGTTGGCGTGTGACACCCAGGTCCTGCCTCTTCAGGCAGCTCAAAGTCACATTGTGACTGGGCCAAGTGGGTCAGTCCGTGATGAGTGAAAGATAGTGGGTGCTGACTGATATGTCCCATGGGATCATGAGATGGGGTCAGTTAACTTGCTGCTGCATCTGTTTTTCTTGTGGTGCTTTTTGGTCATAATTTGATGTAAGATCTTTGTCACTATATGGCTCCTCATCCCCCAGCTTTCTGGAGTGTGTCTGGAATGTGTATGATCAGTTATCCTAGTATTTTCCCCTTGCCTTTATTTTCATGGTTGCTATAAAGTTTAATGGCTGAGTCAGTTGTTAAACTTCAGAGGATTTTGTTTCCACCTCATACATTGTTTTCCACTTAAATAACGATCAAAATCTCACTGGTTAGTTTTCATACATTTTCTCTGTGTTTTTCTCTGATGTCTTTTAGTACCGGATTGGCCAGCTGTACATGATCAGTAAACACAGTCATGAACAGAGTGAACGTGGGGAAGGCGTGGAAGTGGTGCAGAATGAGCCATACGAGGATCCGGACCATGGGTCAGGCCAGTTCACTGAGAAACGAATCTACCTCAACAAGTGAGTGTCTCACATTTAGATGGGTTTTTTTTTGCTCCTCTTTTAATTGATTTATCCCAATTTTGGAAGGATAAAGAACTAAAAGCAACAGAAAATGTCATGCCTTTATAACACACATTTGAAAACAGGAAAACTTTCTTGTTGGGCTAAATAAAAATCAGAGTTTCTCTAGCTGTGGGTGAAACATGAGTAAGAGTCGTCTTTTTTTAAACTTTAAAGTGAAATGCCAGCATGACAGCACAGGAATTTGCCAGCTGTTTTACCCATGGGGTTTCAAGTTATTCATGGTCACTCAAACTCATTTCATATGGCTCTGCAATAAATTAAATGAAATTAAACAAAACACGAAAACATCACATATGCAATAACTGGGATCAAAACCAATATTACTACACAGTTATTATATTACTGAATATTTTCAGTATTCACATACTAAGATCAGCTTACATTCCAGCATTAATCAACACAAAGCTGAATAAAACCCCTCAAAAAGCTCTCTCACAAACCTTACTTAACATAAGGAGCAACTGGCTCCCCTAAATTTCTATTTTCACCATCATCTCAACTTTACTGTATGACCTCATCAAAGGCTAAGCTCTGAAGTATTCTAGCATATTCACTGTTGCACACCCAGAAAACCAAAAGTTTGTGAACTTCCCTGCTTTATCTTTGCTCGTTATTGCAAAGATTAAGCATTGGCACTTGTCAAATGTTCAATTATGCCATTTTAAATCCTGGCATCAGTGTGGCCATTATCTCTTTAGGCTGGTAACATATTTAGAATGTAAATATGATTTACACAATACCAATTTGCTCCTTCAGGGGAAAAACCTTTTGCTTGTCCACAGAAATATCTAAGCCCACGCAGCCAGCTGAGGACATTTTATCCATCTAATATTTATCTCAAGCTCCGCGGCAGCTCTTAGTAGTGATGTTTATGCTCGTTTTACAACCTGACATCTCTGCTGCAACTGTGACCTGGATTCATTCATGTATGCATCACCATGTTAATGAAGATCATGATCAAACAGGTTTTGGTATTTTTATTATTTTTCCACGATACATTTCCAACACACCCTTCTCATCATGTTTGCTGTTGTCTGTTCTCAATCTTAAGTTCTCTACTCTGTAACTTCAAAGTAATGTAGTTATTGAAGGATAATAGAATTTGAGTTACAAAAAAGAAAATGTTTTCTGTGTCATTCTCCAGCATTTTCTTGTGGTGAAAAAAAGCCCCAAGTAAGGGTTACATTTGAAAAAAAAAGTAAAAATCTTCAGACAACTACAGCCAAGTGACACTTCAGAATGTGTTACATGGCAACAAATCACAGTCCCGATGAAGGCACGGGAAATATCGGATGGCAACATTTCTTGTGGCCCACAGTGTGGGGCAGCATTTACTCACATGAGAGTAGACCCCAACCTTTTATTTCTTCTGTTTTTAATTTGTAAACCTCATGAAGCAATGTAGCTTTAACCCTTTCTGAATTTGGAATATAACCACTGTAAGACATGATAGTACATGGTTATGCTTTTTTTTTTTAAACTATTTTGATCATTCGTATATTTCTTAATGTTGAAACTGAAGAAGAGCATTTCAGAATGAGATATTCTGTCTTCATTATGGCAGTTCTGTAGTATTTTCATTGAATAACACAAGAGAGGCATAAAAATGCCTTGTTCAAAAAGGACCAATAATAAGCATTAGTGTAATTATCTTAATTTGAATTATATTCTTGAGTTGGGGTAGGGGTTAGAAAAAATATGTAACGTTTTTTTTTTGTTGTGTTAAAGAAGTCTCAAACTTTAATATTTGCTTAGTACATTATGTAGAGGCTGTAGGGCATTGCCAGTAATGTTCAGTAATTAGCAGCCTTTTTCTTTGCATGGTTAGTCTTTTATAGAGGAGTTGTAATCAGAGTTCACACTGATTTCTATAAAGTTCTCTAACATAAAGATGGTTCCCTTTATTCCCAAAAGACCAAAAAGAGAGCTGCCATTCCAAGAGATGGGTTAGGTGGAGTTTTGTGGTCAGATGTAAGTGGGCCTTTTGCGAAAGGAGCTGCTGCTTACAAACTAAAAGAAGAAAAAAAGACATAGTGCTCTGTGACAGTGTGTGTGTGAGTGTGAAAATCACTGTCACCGTGTGTGGGGTAGACTCAGTGTAAGTGATGGATAATTTGAGCAGTCGCAGTCGGACACCGAGCTAGCTTCTCTCCACCCACAAACCACCTGTTATAGTGTTATAGCTGCAGCCTGTGCGTGTGTGTGTGTGCGGCTTGTAAATAAGGCATTGTGAGGACATCTGACCAGTCTGCTGTGTTTGGATACTTCCCTGGCTGTTTGACAGGCCATGGGAGAGCTGGAGAGAACCGTCTGTCTCCTGTCCCTGTAGTCTATAAAGTCTCAGACAGCCCTTTCTAATATGTCGACACAAAATAGTAAAAAAAAAAAAAAAGAAAAAAAAGAAGGTAATAATGTTGGCGCTAAAATAATCTGTGGCTGTCTTCTGAGATTTATCCTGAAAGTGAAACCTGTCATAGCACTACTGACTGATGTATCAGCTTCCTGGATGGTACTGTTTGCTATAGGGTTATGTTCACACAGTAGAAAGGACAAATGTGATTAGGACTGAATTGAATCTGATGGGAATCGGTAATGACTGTCTAACAACCCTCTCCCCTTGATATCTGCTGCCAATCACGGCTTACAGCTTCACTTTTAAAACTCAGCCGGCTCTGTTCACCTTTTAATATCTCAAATTTGGCTTGGTAATTTTCCCACAGCTAACCATTTAGTATCCACTGGTACTGAGAAAGCCTCCAGAATCAGTCACAGTGTAAGCCCTGTTAAAAAAGAACCTGCAGGATGCGGGCCATAATCAGTGAATTCAATTCCCCCAGGGGCCATCATGGCTGCATTGTCTAGCTTCCATTATGGTGCCACACAGCTGGATCTTTTACTGTGATTATTCTGGTCAACGGTATTAAAGAAATAAGTTGAAAAACCTCAAGAGGAGACTATTTTGACTCTGCAGTACAGGAGCCATTTGTCTCTCATCAGCTTTCTTGTCCTCTCTCACTGCTTTCTCTGTGTGTTCCAGCAAACTGCCCAGTTGGGCTAGAGCAGTGGTCCCTAAAATCTTCTATGTCACAGAGAAGGCTTGGAACTACTACCCATACACAATTACAGGTAATGCTCCATATTGGTCCATCCTCTCTACAAGTGTGCACAATCAAGTATGAACAATCAAGTATGTGTGTGCACTTTTGTGTGCAAATTTTCTCCATTTGTCAGTGTTGCTGAAGATATAGCGGCATTAACATTCAAAGTGACACAAACAAGATTCCACTTGTGATGCTGATTGCATAATTCCAACGCAAACCCTGCCATTTTCTACGACCCTTCACAAACATGATCTTGTTCATCTTCTGGCAGGGAGTGTTGTGGGTCAGCAGGAAGGCGCAAAAAGATGTGAAAGCACTTTGGCTTGAAACTTTGAAATAAATGGGATGAATATTACATTATACTTTTTAATATTACTATGTGACGGTATTGTTCAAAATGAACACAAAGACTGTTAAAAACATATGATGACATGACATGATCCTATCCATTTTCTGTTAATTTCCTCAACAAAGAATTAGATGTGCAAGTAGAAGTAGCTCTTTTGAAAAATGGGTCCAAAAACATTAAAGATGTGCACCTAAAAGTATCAGCATCATGCAGATTCATTTAGAAATTGCATAGTATCACCAAAATGAGCTCTCATCATGTGTTTTTACTGGGATGGAACTGCTATTGCTTAAACTTAATGGTCTTTTTTGCCTTTATATCTTCTATTTTCATTATGTTTTTCCTCTTTGTTTTCTTCCACCTTTCCGCCTCTCACTCTCACCACTCACAACCCCTTCCCTTTCCATTATGCTGATGGTCTTTGCTGACAACATGATCAGAGTACACGGTGAGTAGTTTCACTGTCTGCACCCATGGACATGCAAGCTCACATGGGGAAAAAAAGAAAATCTCTTTGATCCAGCATCTATGTCTTCTGCAGAGGCTAAAAACAGCCATGCTGAAATATAAATAATGTGCGTTCAGTACCTTTCAAGCTAATTTGTTTTTATATATCAATTGTTGCAAATTATAGAAGTCAAATAGCATCATGTTCTGTATTTGTGACATGGAGTACAATGTTTTCCAGGGAGTTCTCATAAACCATACAAAGTCTTTAAAAAGGAAATTTGCTACTGTGGCAAGAAGCTTCTAACATTATAAGCTACAAGATTTATTTTTCTGTTTATATGATGATAAAATTATGAAGGAAAAGCCCACACAATCTTTTGGCTCTATTGTACAAGTACTTAAAAAGGCTGTAAAAGTGCCACATATCGATTCCTAAACTGTCCTCCCAGTTTGGAGGTGGACACACTCAAAAGAAAGCTAAAACTTACATCACCCTATCTCCAAGTACAGTTTCTGCAGCCACCTCAGTGCCATTTTTAAAGAGTGCTTGAGAGACAGAGATCCTTATTATTAATTGTTTACAGTCGAGTGATCAGTGCTAACTCCTACCAGCTCCTTCATCTTGTTATCTCTAAGAAATCTTAATGATTCTTCTGGGTAATTCTTTAGGAGCTGTAAACTTTGGGTCAGCCTCCGTAGGGAGTTTATAGTTAAGCTACTTATTCTGACCATTAATGATAAGATCCCCACATCAAGCAGTTGCTTCTTAGATCAGATAACTTAATTTACTACCCTAACACACTCATATCCTTTCAGGCCTTTGGCTTTTGGCCCAGATGAGTCGTGACACCTGCCTCAAAATAGCATGTAACCTTACTGCATTGGTTTGCTTGTCAGTATCAACCATTTACAGAGATTTACTCATCAAAGACATAAACAAACTTTACAGCTCCATGCTGTGAGGCCGGCTCATTGACTGTGCTCAATTACAAAAACAAAAAAATGATTTGCTCTGCTAGGCATGCCCTGTGAGTTGCCTTGTCCACACAGTGCACACACACAAAAAACAAAATAATGCCACATCTGGCTATCCCTGTGAAACTGAGCAAAGTGAGGTACAGGTAGAGCTCAGATTAGCAGATATCATGATTTTGATTAAATAATTTGTCCTGCTCAATGTCAGTCACTAGGAAATTAAACAAGCATTTGTAAAGTGTTGTCAATCTGCCTCCGGGGGGGATTCAGTTTGGGCATTCGCTGTCACACTTTTCCTGATGTGGTCAATGATGATGCTCAGTATATGAAGATAATGATTTTGGTTTTGTGGCAATGACAGTGATGCTAAAATAGGTAGCCATGTGATCATGTTTTCCTCTGGTGTGCAGTAGCTTAATAATTACTCATCAAGGGAGGAGAGTTTAACACACAACAGAAAAAAACCTACTGGAAGAATTCTGTGCAAGACAGCATATGTAACCAATACTTGTGGTTTTGTGTATAGGTTTGGTCATGCGTAAGCTTTAATCTAATTTCACTGCCGTCTTTCAGAACTGATTATATACATTCAGTATGACCTAAATGGGTAAATGCGCCTTTGGGTTGTTTGTGTTATCATTTAACAGGGACTATTCATTACTGCTAATTTGTTTTATGTAATAAAACTCAGAAACGGTATTTTATGTGTTATGTGATCTGGCCCAAACACCATAAAGCAGCTCATTTGTTATCTGACAAAGATGTCACAGTGCCTGTTTATTTCTCATTGTTAAGCCTTTTTTCTCCCCTTCAGTGCTCCTTCCTGCCCAAGTTTTCAATCCACATCGAGTCTAAATATGAGGACAACAAAGGGAGCAATGATAAGGTATTTCCCCCAGACATTTGTGAATCTGTGGGTGCAACTGAAGAAACTACAGAGTTTATGTTTAGTTGTTTTTTTAGCCATTGCTCTGTGGTCTGTTTTAATTGCTTCACCGGTTTTTCTATCATACATTTTACCAGTCTTTATGATTCAAAGCCTCCATCTCAAAGCTAATGACTTGTCTTTGTTAGAGGATTTTTGCATTGGGTGACTGAAGGTTATAGAACAAGCGATTGCTCTGGTTTGTTGGCTCTCCTTTTTGCTCAATGCATAAGTAAATGTTTTTGTCCAATTTAATTAAACCTCAGTGAGATCTGATACAAACAACACAGTTATGACCTTGCTAGAAAAACTAATCTATGAAACTTCTAAAACCTGTTTTAAAAATGTTTATATAACCTATGTTTTTTTGGGGGGGGGTATTGTATAGGATATCTGAGAGGCACGATATGGGAATCTCTAGAGTCAGAATTTTATTTCAAGATCAGTCCGTCGGTTGAAGATGTATGTATATTTGTACAAATATGTTTTAATGTTAATGATTGGGTTTTTTAATAATCTCTAGCCCATTGGTGAGTCAAGCACTCTGTGCTTAGTCTTGTTCAGTAATGGTCAGACAGACTGTTTAATGCAAGGAAATCCAAAATTGATTATTCAAGAGCAAGACTAGCAATAGTCCCTGAAATCACAGAGGAACCCTGGGTCATTTATGAACAATCAAAAGCTTCTCATACATTGGCCTTTGTAAATGTTAAGCAGTCAAACATCATGAAAAATTTAACAAGGGTGTGCAACGGAGAACAATATAAATAAGAAACCAATGCCTCTTTTTTGTTTACACTGTTAAATCAGACATCCTGGTCTTAGTGAAAAAAGCTTTATTTGGTGAGAGTAAAATATTGTATTTCACCATAACAGATGCGTGCTACAATAGAAACAGGGTGGTAGTAATATGGTATGAGCATACTTTACTTCATCCGGACAAGGAAAGCTTGCTATAATGAATTAAGATGCATTAAACCAATAAAGTTTTTCTTTGCAGAGCAACAAACTAGGATTCCTCCAAGCTGATTTATGAGGCTCATCAACAGTTGTGTGAAACATTGTCTTTGTTTTGTTGACAGTCCTGAAAGTAAATTGGATTATTTTTCAGAAACCAGTCAAAGGATGTTGTAATAAGACTTTTTTTCTCATTTTACTCAGTTGACTACTTTGCCCACAACAAAAGGGCACTCTGCTTGCTCTTCCTCTCTCAGGGACTCTCAATAATGTGACCCTCAGTTATGCAATATCGCCTGGTGCATTCTTTAGCTGAAAAGAAAAGGCTGCAGCTCCACTCTGTGGTAGGTCACAGGAGTTGCACCCACAGTGAATGTTCCGCAAGATAGTTAATGCTTCCCATTTGAAAAGGACTGAAGTAAATCAGAGTGAGTACAGGTTCAATAAAGGGGTTGCTCTTCCACTCAAGCCTACACCATTTGTCAAGTCCCCACCGCTCTTCCTCTCTCGTCTCCCCTTCCTATAAAGTTTAGTCAAGGGTCACAGATGCAGCAATGCTGAAACTGTTCTGAAAGGAGCTGATAACTGTTCTTATGTGAGTTACAGTAAAGGTAATCAGGTGTGACACACAGCTTCTTTAAAGAGCGGTCTACAAGAAAAAGCAAGACAAAAGACTTTCATAAGATTACCAGTTCGCTTTACTCTCTTTACGCTTTACTCTCCCTCCACTGCTTTATTTTGAGGTATTTCATTATTATTTTCTCTCCTTTTCCAAATGAAACAACTCTCTACTTCCATGTCAAAAGCAGAGGGACAACCACAGCACGCATGCCATCGCATTTGTTTCCACGTTTAGTGTGGAATTGATGGTTCTGTCCTCCTCACGCTTATCTGGTCCGGGTCTTTTAGATCTTCGGCAGCGAACCCAGAGAAGAGGAGACTGAGGTGTGTTTTGTGGACATTGCTTACGACGATATCCCCGAGCGCCATTACAAGGAGTCTGAGGTGAGAGAAGCGGGGTCAATGAGGGAAGGTGTGTATGCACACATGGCCGAGAAGATATACAGGACCAAAACTGATGGGGGAAAAAAAGTGGAAAAATAATTGAGCGGTAGCCATGAGCACCACCAGCTGGTCATTTGCTTCGCTTGAGTGATGGAAGGAAGGGACTTGCATGTCTATGTGAAGGAGGTGTGATGGGCATTAACTCAGGTGATGTGGCATTTGTATGCGCGTGTGCTGGCCCATTTATCAGACATGATGGTCATAAGGAGCTGGGCTATTAATAGAGGGATCATGACAGCACTGCAGTGAGGTTTTATTATCAACACCCTGACACATAAACCTAGCACCCACTGAATCTAATGATATTCTGTTCGTTTTACTAGATGTTAAGAATAGCACAGCCATTCTGTCAAAAGAACAGCATAGATATCAGATAGTGCAACGTGCTTTTGCTCATTTTTATTTTTACAGTTTTTCTTCTTCTATTTCATTTATTTATTTTAAATGATTATTTATCACACATATACCCTGGCTTACATAGAAGATTATTTGATTTATTATTTTACAAGTGGTTAACAATAAGGTCTAGGTACACCAATAGTACTTAGTTAGGTTTAGGAAGCATCATTTTGATTATGAGCTGGCCACCTTCTTCAGCATCACTCTTAAATGTCACATGTAGTTACTCTAATAAGACAGTTTCAGTGTAGAAAATGACTATGCAAACAGGAAAACATTTGAATCAAGCTTCATAAACTGCACAACCCTCTTATTCAATTTCCAAGCATGTTCCGTACTTATTACTGTAAATCTAACATGTTGCTGGCCTTAAAATCAAATCTAGCATACAGTTTTAAAAAAACATTGAAGCCTAGCGACTCCAATGGGTTGATATATGTCAAATTAAAAGTAAGGTTTTATCAATGTTTTTAAATATTTTCATACATGGCTTCTGCTATCAGAGGCCAGCAGTTTTTCACATGCTGTGGTTAACCTGTAGTATGTTTTTTAGATGTTATAATTAGCATTTCACATTGTGGCCTCTTTTTACTCCGATAAATTTGATGGCACAGTCTATGCACAGCCTAAATCAACAGGCGTCTTCCACCTCCACAGCCACGGCTTTCCCCGCAGGGACAAAGAGTGTTGCATCACCCCCTCACACATTCTGTCACAGGCAGACACATGACCCCGAGACAAATGAGCACCCCGCCATAATTAGTATCCGGGGAGCAGTGATTAATGTTCGTATAGTTTGCTGTGAGGGACTCCATCTGTGCGGCTTGGCTGCACTCTGCTCGAGTGTGGTAATGAATGCAGGTGTTCCTGCCACAGCAGGGAGGGATGGATTTATGCCTGTTACAGACATAAACCACAAGCAGCACCATAGCCTACTCATTACATACTAGTTGTTAACATTGTGAGAAATAAGACATTTTTTGGAAAAGTGATTTTTCCGAGCATTGTGTCACATGGCTTCGCAGGACCTTCGGCATTTCAAGTCGAAGAAGACTAACAGGGGGATTCTTCAGGAGGGATGGATCGACTCCCATGACCCCATCATGTGCTCATACAAACTGGTCACAGTGAAGTTTGAAGTCTGGGGCCTGCAAACCCGTGTGGAACAGTTTGTGCACAAGGTCAGAATCTTTTTTATTTTTCTGCATCTTTACCAAAATAAACTCTTTTCTGTGTGAAAACATTTGACCCGCGCAGATTACCGTCAGGGCTCGAGGCATCCAATTTTCTCCTCCAACAACACGTGATCCAAGGCCATGAGCCAAATCATCTCTTCTGTTATCACCCACTGCAGCATTTAAACTTCATATCTCCTATATCCCCAAACCCATTTCCCCTGGCTCTGC
>JABUIW010000047.1:3963004-4041842 GCA_013363375.1 Menidia beryllina
TGGTCTGTTTAGTTTCCCGTGAGCGATTAATTACTGAATTTAAGATATAGGGACAAAGGCTTCCTGTCATATTCAATTTTGAACCGTTTAAAGTAATTGCTTTTTTGACTGTTATGCAAATTATGGTCTAAATTTCTATTGCGATAAGTAGAGAATTATTTTTGAAAGAGTCAAACATGTTGCATTTTTGTAATATTTAAAGCATGACTGCATGAACATTCCAACGTTTCACAGTTTTAACAAAAAAGATGATTTGAGCACTCTTTACCCTTTTTATAGACCTCAAATAGTCCTCAAATGATTATTGGAGAAATTTCCATCTATTCTTCTCGCAGTATCTAGTTCTGTATGGTCTTCCATAGTACAGCCCATCCTTAGCTACAGTTCAGGGTTAGCTTTTGAACAGATATCAGTTTTTTTGTTTGTTTTCTTCTACTTGACTACCACTGTTGCTGTAAAGAGCAACTTATTAGTTATGTGATTAATGAGATTCCCAGAATGCTCTGTTCACAAATTAAAATGATCTAAGCTCTTACCTTACTGCTGGATGGCCTTAAATCAATTTGATCTTTTTACAATAAAGAAATTACATAACTTTTTTATCGTTTATCAAAGATTTTCATTTTCCACATTTACAGTAGGTTGAAGATTTACAGTTCCCTGAAAACCAGATCTGTTGAATATCACTTCAGAACAAACAGCCCAGTCACACTTTCTGAGCCTGTAATTCTTCCATCTGTGCAGACATGACCATGGAGGAGGTTAGGGAATACGAGCGCACCTCGCAGGAAGCCACAAACCTGAAGATCGGCACCTTCCCCCCCGCCATCTCCATCTCAGAAACCCCCCTTCCATCCAGCACCCGCAGCGGGCCCAACAGCGCCCCTTCCACTCCTCTGTCTACCGAAGCTCCGGACTTCCTGGCGGTGCCCAAGGAGCGGCCCAGGAAGAAGTCTGCCCCGGAGACCTTGACCCTGCCAGATCCGGGCCGCAGGGATTCCATATTCAAGCTTCCCAGCTTTTTCTCCTGGAACTCCAGTCCACAGCCAGAATGAGAACCACTTCCCCTCTGGTAAACACCCTCCAACCGTAAATCCGTCATCAGTGACCCCCTCAGCCAGCTGAAGTGACGGAGAGTTCTCATACTCCAGGACCTCCCTGACCTCCAGGAGAGGCGCCAAGTTACAGCAACGCCAACAGCCCTCAGAGGTCTGACTAACTGAGTGTAGCATACATTCCTGAAAATGTTTTATCCCTCAGAGCATCGCCCTGTTTTCACCCAAGCTCAGGGTGTCTTGAGGAGTTATGAAGAGGTTCAGTCACTGTACAGAATTAGCTTTTTGCTTCTTTACCTTTCAATATCAGACTCTCTGGCTTTGGTAACTGGAGCTAAAAGTTTGATGTTTGTATTGATGTGGTTGAGAGTTTTTGACAGATTTAGTTGGCCGCTGTATCGGTTGAATATTGCAGGTTTTAACGGTCAGCTGTACAGTGATGGATTTTTCCTGTAAATACTAATACATGATGTAACTGATCAAATGTCAGTGTTTTTAAAAGTATGTCATGTGTCCAGTGATGACGCTGCTATTAAAGTTATGTTGTGCGCTTTAACAGACTGTTTTCTTCTATGTTTGCTTCTTGAAAGTTCTGTTTTTCCCCACTGGAACCACTGAAATATTTGTCAGTTTAATGTTTTCGTCTTATTTGATGAGTTTTTACAGAGTGGTCTTGTGGTGTTGTTTTGCTGCTATATTAATTTAGGTTGTGT
Source organism: Menidia beryllina (assembly GCA_013363375.1). Classification (NCBI taxonomy): domain Eukaryota; kingdom Metazoa; phylum Chordata; class Actinopteri; order Atheriniformes; family Atherinopsidae; genus Menidia; species Menidia beryllina. The sequence continues at coordinate 3,964,773 of JABUIW010000047.1, forward strand.
TTATTCTCAGTCAAACTACTGATTACTGATCTTATTCAGTAAATAAAAGTCTATCAAATACCAGTGCAACCACATAAGTGTGACTAGTCTTTGTTGATGCATATTTTTTGGAGTAAAACATACATTAAAGCTAGTGGGTCTGTAGCCTAGAACAAAATTCAGAAATGACAATTCAGCGCTGCAGAGGATGATTTTGTCACATGTAAAATATCAATTGTATAGAGCCGAATGCAGAAGAGGTGCATGTCATCCATTTTTTGCCTTGTTTATACTGATCTTGAATATCAGCACTTATTGCATTAGATCCTCATGTAATTAAATTTTAAAATCTGTAGAATTCTTGCAATCTTTTTGTGTGTGAGCTTCTTAGTGAAAGCAAGTTTTTTGCTCTCTTAAGAAGATGGAAGACTATATTTTAAATTAAATTATAGTAGAGGTGGATTCAGGGTTATTTGGAGGTAACTGGTTTTATGTAATGTAGTTAATAATAATCTAAATAAATGATAATATGATGAGTCACTAGTAATATTCTATTTATCTGACTGACACCTGCAAAAGTTTTAGAAAATGGTGAGGATTAGAAAATAAAATACAGATGGAGTGGGTCTTTAATATTCTCTTCTGCATGTGAAGAGTGAGATAAATACTTTTTCCAGAGTATACTTCAAAGTAGTTACTGTATGGATGAAGGACAACAAATAACTCTTTGAGCAGAAGTCAGCGTTTAATTAGTATGAAAAAAAAGGCCTGAGAGTCAGTGAAGGACAGTAATGTTAGCACACCCAAAAAAAAGACAGACCGTTCAGGGAGGTTAACATAGAAGGACACGCTTAAATATCTGAACGAGTGTTAAATATCCATATTCAGTGCGATTGAATTCACCAGAATAGTTTTCACATCACTCTAAATAATGTTAAACAAATGCATATTATCTATGCACAATACAAAACACAAAATAAATCCATTATAATAATAACAACCCATGAGTGATTCCCTCTCCCAGTCTGATGATACAACACCTGCAAACTGTAAGGTCACAACAAAGTGTCCAAAGCATGAAACGTCTGGTTTAAATATGATCCATTATTCTACCTTTAACTCAAGAACTCTCAGAACAAGTTCATTACTTGCAAACGTTCAAGATTAGTCTTACATGGTACTGTTATGTGTATTCCTATTTTTTCCTTAAAGAAAAAATGGGCAAACATAGGCAAATTGCAAATATTATGCACAACATCATGTACAACCTTTAAATATCAGATATGATGTAATGAGGCCTTCAAAGACCCAGACTAAATATATTTTCACAAATGCAACTCTGTAATGAAATAACCAAAAACTTAATATTTTCCTGTTCTTATAAGTAAAAAAGAAAAAACAGCTATTCCTTTTGTTCAGTGCAAGTAAAAAAAAGGTGGCAAAAGTGCATTTTGATGCATGATTTTTCCAATCTGCACCCCCCGCCCCCACCCATTTACCTCTCCTCTGAGTCTTTGGTGAGGCCATTTAGTCTCCGCCTCGCCTTCATGTTGCGCATGGTGTCGAGGAAAAATTCATACCAAAAAAAGGTGAAGCCTGTTGACAGCGCAGCCTTCAGCAGGCTGGGGGAGAGGCCTTTATAAAAGCCTCGGACGCCCTCCTCTTTGGCTATTTGAAGCATGCAGTCTATCAAACCTCTGTAACATCTAACCTAAGAGACACAAAGCAATATTTAATCAATGAAACCCGGCTTATGTCCTCCGGTGATGTGAAACGTGTGGTGGAGGGCTTACCTGTCCAAAGTGAACTCTGGCTGCGTCAAAGCCACCAACCTGCAGTCTCTTTTTGAACAGGTCAAATGGATATGTAATGGTTTTGCTGATCATTCCAGCTCCGCTGCCACAGACCAAGCTCCTCAGATTTCCTTGACAGAAATGCACAAACACTCCTATGTACATGTGGTAATAGGAAGTAAAGATGGCTCTGTTCCAGAAAACAGTTAAAACCAAACTCTGAGACAACTTTTAACACCCGGACAGCTGATCACACTGTCTGCAACAGACTGCAGGCACCTTCATTCTGACTAAATTAAGTGAAAAGGCAATAAAGGAAGTCCGATCCAAATTTATAAATTTGATTGAGTTCAAGAAAAAATTATGACAATTATTTTATAAACAGGATTTCAAACTAACTGCAGAGTATTTTTTTCATAGTTTGTTACAGACAGCATCATATTTATGCAGTTAACCTTAAAAGGACAGATGACGATTTACTTAAAGATAAGAACGGATCACTCATCACTTTTGGATTCATAACAGTAAATTTATTTTATGTCCACATAACCATGATGTTAAATCGCAGTTGAAATTGTGAATGAAAGTGATCAATGTGCACATTTTAATATGAGATTACTGGAGAAAAACTGCCATTAAGTTTGACTTTAAAAGGACTCTGCTCTTTTTATCTCACAGCTTCTAAAATCAGAGTTTCTACTAAACCCACTTTCATTAACAGAGACTAAGATGACCATGTTGTTTTTTTTTACTGACCTCTTGAGTCTGCAGCTTTGGGTGGAGGAGCCAACAGATTTTTAAAGACATTATAGAAGAAGAACTGTAGTCCAGCGTAGGGAAACACCGCCACCAACGTTGGTGACAAGCCTCGGAAAAATGTCAGCGTTCCCTCTGTGCGCCACATCAAGGAGATGGCGTGCCGCAGGTTATTGTACACCTGACATGATGAGTGAGAGTTAGTTAAATACACATAAAACACAATCCACAATAACGACTATCATAGTAAAGTGATAAACAGTGACCTGTACTGCATACAGCAAACAAGAGAAAACATTTATGTCTTTCCTGTATTTCATGTACATTTCAGAAGGGGTCAAACATCTTCTAATATAATTGTTAGAGTGCGAGACAAGCAACAGAGAAGAATTTCAACAAAACATTTAATTAATAGTTGTGCTCCACCTTTGGTTCTCCTTGAGCAGCAAAGCGTGTCCGCAGCGTGTCCAGAGGTTGGCAGACCACTGTGGCAGAGCAGGCTGCCAGGCCGCCACAGAGGAAGTGGACGCCCGCTGCTCGACTGTCATACGCCGTCGACTTGTGGACCGCCTCGGTCAGAAACTCAAAAGTGGCGAACTGCAAATTACACGGTATCAATAAGATGGAAATTTTGAATCGGGGAGATTGTGTGTGAAGAATATGTTTGCTGTACCTGGACCGCTCCGTAGCAGATGGACAGGAGCTGTGCTGGGATGTGACCCTTCCAGAAGGCCGCGAGCCCCTCCTCTGAATGAATGCAACGTGTTGCCTGGAACAGTCCCCAGTATTTCCCCTCACGCTTTTGGGAAGACACACGCTCTATCTGCAGCTGTTCAGGGAAGTAAACAGTATGTATACACGATGCAAACAGCACCACTTAAAAATAGTAAAGGGTTACATTTCTGCATGGAATTTATTTACTTAATATTGCATCTGTGCAGTGTATAGTAAAATATTCATCAATTGGTAGGGTAACATATCAAATTAAAATATTTACACCTTAACTGTAGTTAGGTTAGGTTCCAAAGGTTTTAATAGACATCATACTGTCACTGTCATCTTGACTAAGTTAAGATCCGGATAAAGCTCTCCTCTGCCACCACCTGGACGCTGCAGTTACATATCACAGCAGCACTTGTTACATCATTACCTGAAACCTGATTTTAAGGACATCAAACGGGCTGATCAGGGCTCTGGTGACCATACCAGCAGCTGAACCAGCGACGGCTGCCTCCTCCGGGGAGAGAGCCATAGCCTGCACACCAGGGTCATAGCCCACCATGACCCCACGAACCTCCTGTTAACACTAGTGACAAAGGGTAAACTTCAATTGAATGCCAAGCAAATTATGCGACTATGCATGTCCATGACCTGTACTTATTGATAGACAGGATAGTTTAAAAAAATCTATATTCACACCATGAGGAGGAAAGGCAGCAGGATCAAGACATAGGGTCAAGCTTAGCTAGGCTAACAACAGAGCAACTGTTCACTTTGTTAAAGTAGTGATGGAAAAAACAGAAATATATTTTACCTCACAGTATGAGTCTTTCATAAACAAGCCAACGACAGACGTGCACAAGCACAGTAAAGTAAACATTTAGAAGGCAAGAACACGTTGCTTCTGCTTTCCTTGAAGTACTGAAACTTCCGTTCCGTTAGGTCGCACAGCGCATGCCCCGCCTTTCAAAGAGTAAATATCGCGACAAGATAGTGTCAGAGCGGAGGTCAGCAGAGCACACCCAACAGAACTACCGTGAGGACTATGCGCAATATAACTACTAGAATCGGGGTCTTACAGGCAAAACAGATACAATTAGCACTTTCATTGCTTACGGTTACGTGATTTGCTTAGGGGTCAGCGAAGAAGGGTAGTGACTTCTCTTGCCATTAATATTTAATCCCTGAAAGATTGTGTCGATGAACGCCCGCCTACCTTGATTTCAGTGGTATGATCCCTGTGGATGCGCATAACAGGTACATTTGCTTCGCCAATACTTCACTATTTGACGCAAATTACTTTTGGCGCTTTTTATTTAAGCTGGATGTATTCAACGTATTTTCGTTTCAAGTGGGTTGAGTGTTAAACCTGATGCTCGTTATCGTTAGCTGCTCTCCAGCACAGCGTCCTGAAACCCAAACAAGCTAACAGAATTGGTTAGCGGTAATAGCTGTTTTTTCAAGTACTTTTTCATTTAACTGATTAAAAAAACGTTTCAAAGTTGTTGTTTTTTATTTTTTGTTGTTACGTTGCCACACAAGCTACTGTTCGTGGCTAACATTTGAGTTTTGCCGGTGAAAAGCAAACTTTGATTGTTTTGATTAAACAACTTGGTTTGCGGTATTCAACATTTAATGTGGGGCTTGAGTTTGCTTTAATCCCCCATCCCACGGTGAAAGAGCTGATGGGGGCAGCCAGACTGATGACTCCGCTGGATTTAGTGGGCATTGTTGTCCTCCGTACTCTGTAACGTTCATGTGTTCTGCGTCGTTGAAAGGCTTGTGTTATGTAGAAAAAGACCTGTTGCCTTTCGGCAAACCTCTACTGAAGAGTGTGCTAAAAACGTCCAACCTTTTCCAGGTGTGATTTTTAAGCAGCTATCTGAAATGGAAAACTCCACAGAGGACTACAGGATCCAGTCATTTGACGTGGACACTCAGATTTTACTGAAAACAGCCTTGAAAGGTCAATATTTTGTCTGTTACATTGCTATACGAATAAAATGTTTTAACCATATCTAACCTTTGGAAATGTTTGCAATTTCAGCATTGGAATGGTGTCGGAATTCAATACATGTCTGACAAAATGCTGTCCTTTCTTTTCAGACCCAAGTTCAGTGAATCTGGAGAAGGTATCAAGTATCATTGTTGATCAGTCTTTAAAGGATCAGGTGTTCAGCAAAGAGGCTGGACGGATCTGCTACACTATTGTTCAGGTCAGTAATGACAGCAGACACTTAGCCCATTCTCCTTCCATTAAAGAATGTGCTCTGACTCTCGTGATCATTTTGTCCAGGCCGAGGCCAAGCAAAGCAACGGAAACGTATTCAGGAGGAGCCTGTTGAACCGGCTGCAGCAGGAGTTTAAGGGCCGCGAGGAGACGAGGGGCCGCTCGCTACAGGAGTGGGTTTGCTACGTCACCTTCATCTGTAACATCTTTGACTACCTCAAAGTAAGAGCCCCCGACATTTAGACATGCTTCAGTGTATTTCCCTGTAAGGTAACAGCATCGTGCCATCATATTCCTGTGTAGTATTTCTCTCTCAAAGTTTTTTTTCGGTGAGGGTGTTGTTTTTCTACTTATGTGAATGGGAGAAATGTTTGGATAACTCTTTTTTGTCACTACAGTAACAGTTATCTGTACCTGTGTGTGCGACAGGTGAACAACATGCCGATGGTGGCCCTGGTGCATCCTGTGTATGACTGTCTGATGAGGCTTGCTCAGCCAGATGCTCTGATGAATGAAGTGGAGGTGGGACTATGTTTGTGTTTCAAACAAATGTGTTTCCCTCTCTAATGTGTAAGAAACCACATCACACCACTGAAATAATTCCTAAGCTTGCGCCATATCAAATTATCTATCTGCTTGGTATTCCTATTTTTTTCCTTTAAATGTTCACCCTATGATCTATTGTCAAATTTTCATCGATTTAAAGGTATTTAAGTTGAAATAATAGTGTTTCGTCACTATTAAAAACTATGCTTGATGCATGATGCGGCTTCCTGGAGATATATTTCCCTCCTCGCTCGGCAGGTGGACTGCCTGGTGCTGCAGCTGCATCGTATCGGAGACCAGCTGGAGAAAGTGAACAACCAGCGGATGGACGATCTGTTCTTCCAACTGCGGGATGGCTTCCTTCTCCAGGAGGGCCTCACCTCTATGGCCCGTCTGCTGCTGCTGGAGATCCTGGAGTTCAGGGCTGGAGGCTGGATGCTCAGCGGCACGGCACACAAGTATTACTACAGCGAAATAGCCGACTGAGCCGACTGGTGTTTTGGTTGCAAAGCGAGAAGAGTGAGAGAGAGACGCAGAGCAACGGACCCCTCAAGCACATCAGACACCTTTCTTCAGTCACCAGCGGTTTTATGACAGGAAGCGGGATTTTGCAGGTAATCATAAACTGTAAAATGACTGTGATTTAGTTGATTTTTGACAGGCCTCAGCATTTGTTTATAGGACTAAGATATGGAGGATGTGGAATGTGCAATAGTTGTCAAAGTTTTGAGTTCAGTTAACACAGTGAAGCCACATTTATACACGCTGAAACTGAGGGAAGTTTCTTTTAAGGTTTGAATCCAGAGAGAGGACCTTTGTTGCATTCCTGTTTTGTTGAAACATTTCCATTTAAGCTTACCAAATCAGAGTTGGAAGAGACATTCCATTTAGATGCAAAGGTGTTAGGTCTTTGCTTTACATCTTATAGTTTTAAATCAGTTGAAAGGTGTTTTTATTGTACTGGTTTGAACTGCAGTCTACCTGTGGGATTCCTGTTACTTTTATTTAGTTTTTCATATGAACTGTCTTATTTCAGGGATTTTGTTGTTTTGTTTTCGGGTTGCAACTTCAATAAATGACCAAAAATGTGTTTACACAATGTTCCAAAACCATTTATCTAAATTTTTAGGTATATTAGAGCTCTGGATGTACAAACAGAAAACGATGTGTGAACACAACAAGAATGGCATTATCCAGTAAAGATGATTGCATAGAGTCTAAAGTGGTCATTTGCGGTCAGGGTGCTTTACACATTTGCACGTCGGTTAACGTCTTCAAGACTTCAGGTTCCATCAGCACTAAGCAACACTGTTGTAGCTAAACTAAGATCATCCTCAGTGACAGCTTTATGGTGTCCAAACCGAAGCTGTGCCTTTGAGCATCTCAGCTGTAAGCACTCGGGCAACGTCATCACACTTTATTATTACGTCTCTCTGAGATGTTCACATAAAGTCACATGATGTAAATATGCTCAGTGCCAATGTAACTTAAGATGGATTAATTCAAAGAGATAAGTTTTTAAAAGTTTTTATGTTAGAAGAATTAAACATGCAGCCTTGATATTTGACAGCAGAATAAACCAAACTTATTTACTGAAAAGCATCTAAAGCAGCCATGGCAAAAATAGGTATATTTCTATATTAAACACGAGAGTCCAGGAAAGATAGGACAGTTAGACATAATAAAGCCTGAATGTTGACAATTTACAATGGCAATGATTAAATCCCTTAATAACAGGCCACAACCTTGACGCCAGTTTATGTACCTGCATTTTATTACAATGTTGTAATACTTTTACATTATTCTGTTCCACTTTTCTACAGTTGGCTTGTACATTGAAAGTAATGCAGATGCTCAAATAAATTTTTGAAGTTTCTTAACTCAACTTGTGTTTATTGTGTATAAACTTAATAAAAAGTTTATTGTATGCGATACAGGAGGCCGCACTCTGTTCCTTTCCTTACTGTTTGCTCCTCCTCAGGTACGTCTGACATAGCCGTCCTCCCACAGACAGCCTGTCGTTCGCTATTCACAATGGTTCTTTGAGCAGCTGTGTCTGTCCACCTGTAGACTCGCTGAATAAATGGCGTTTTGGTCCAGAGAGGCTTCTGCTTACCACCAGCGGTAGTGTGCATAGGCTCTGTTAGCTTCGGCCATCTTGTGCATCTCATGCTTCTTCTTGATAACATTGCCCTCCTTTTCAAAGGCGGCCAACAGTTCCTGGGAGAGTTTTTCATACATGTGCGTGCGTCGATGCTTATTGTCCCTACATTCTGTGATCATCCACTTCATAGCAAGGTAGCGGCGTCTGTTGTCTGTCAGTGGGATGGGAACCTGGTTTGGGTTGGAAACAAAGACAGTCTAATTTGTCATCTGTGGATTTGTGCTTCATAGATATTAGTTTAAAATGCTTTGTGCTTCCCTACTAACCTGGTAATATTTTCCACCTTTTTGGATGCTAGCTAACCCAACAACTGGTTTACAGTTCTCCAGAGCCTGGTGAAAGATGGTGTAGGGATTACACTCAATCTCTTCTTTCTTCCCCTCTGAAGCTTTGTGGTATTTCTCCACCTGTTTCTTCTTTATGTTCTCCAGGGTCTGAAAAAATAGAGGTGGGAGGCCACCGTCAAATGAGCTTCATTCTAAGTGTCTCTACCTCTGCTTCTTCAGATCACAGCTCCTTTGTTTTCGATTCTTACCAGTGTCACGATCTCTCTGGCCAAAACCTTGTTTCCATCCTTCATTATCATGTTGACAAATTTACTAGAAAGCAAGGACAAAATTGATCACTTGGACTTCTTAACGATTAACGTTAAACAGGAAATGCCCAATTGCAGTGAGTGCTCTACCTGACAACCGGGTCATAAAAAACAGAGCTGGTGACTCCGCTGCTGGCAGCTTTGATAGGCCGGAGGGCTTTGAGCTCACGCTGCTCCTTCTCCTCAGCACTCAACTCAGACTCTGGTTGGCTGTATGCCTCCTTCCTGACCTCAGGCTCCAGATAATAAGGGTTGTATCTGCTCCATCTTACCAGGAACACACTATCAACAAGGGGTACAGGGGGAAAAAGAGGTTTAAAAAGCTGTCATTCACTGAGACCTCACAGCAAATTTAATTTATCATTTAACAAAGCCAGGTTCTGAAGTAGACTCTTGGATCATTAAATCGAAGAGTAAAGGCAAGGGGGGGAGGAAAAAATCACGTTTTTAAGTTATATAAATTATTTTCTAATTAGAATCATGCATAACGAATTAGTCAAACCTGATAATGAAATAGCAAGAAATTAATTCATATTTTTAAAGCAAAAAACATTGTGTGACTTCTATCTTTAATTGCAAAATTTGATCGTGTACTACAAATTCCGTGGGTATATGGAGACAAGGCTCTAGTACATTTTGGAGCAAAAAATGCACAAACGTGCGAGAGGAAGAGTCAATGCATCTCGTTCTTTTGGTGTGACAATTGTTGATTAGATATAGTGTAAAGAACTAATCGACTGCGAGAAAAATAATAATAAATGTGAATTAAGACTGCTTAAGAACTGCTGCGGTCTTGTCATCACTGTTTAGTGATGAAAGCTGTCTCGTCTTAGTCAATATACGTTACTAAAACCATTGTACAAAAATAGTAGGAAAAAACAACGCTATATGGATATTTACCAACAAATACCCTTTTAAGAAATGGGGAAAAGTCTTAAGTTAAAACAATTACCTTGGTGTCCAAGGTTTTAATAATGCTGATATGGAAGCAGCCATCTTGAAAATGTGAGCGTCTCTTAAGACCTCAAGATAGTAGGCCCGCAAGATGCCTGACACAGCGGAAGGCTGGCTTTAAAATCCAGTGTCCTGCTTGACCATTTTTTTATTATAATAATAGATTACGTATTTTCACCAGGCAATAACATGAACGGTATGATATTTCTGTAATAGATTACTTTTTTTTTTTGCTGCCTCGCGAGCATACCGGTGACATCACACGTTGTTGTCACTGCCATGGCGTACCAAGAGGGGGAGACGCTTGAATCTTTGCTCGGTGAGTGATTAATCAGGTTGTATCAATTTCATTAGTATGCACAATTTTCTTGATAGATTGCACCGTTTTATTTAAGAAAAGACCTATCTGTTCAGAGCGTCTCGGCGCGATGTTGTCTGCGTTAGAGAAGCATCGGAGGTCTCTGCATCTTTTGCCGAATGGGTGGAGATGTAACGCACCATGTCAGAGGCGCACTGAGCAGTGACAACCCCCAGTATTTATGATTTACTTTGTACTGCTCGGACTGTCCTTCGTGGCATGAATGAATGAATTATTGGATGGGTGTAATGTAAATAACTACAGTCATTGCAAGTCGGTCGTTGAATAAGTTTGTGTAATCTTGTTGGTTGTGACTCAGACACAGATGATAGTCACATTGAGATGAGGGGAGCTGGTGTCAGTTTTCTGCATTGTTTAATTTATCATTTTCTCTTTCAGCTTATTGTCCTGTATATTTACACGTCTAACTTTCAAATAAACTATTTTACAATATCTACCTTACAGTTGTTTCCTAACATTTTTAAAGAACATGACATGTAATGAGGTACAGCTTATTGTACTGTAGTTACCATCACAGCAGGATTACTAACATTTTGTTGCAAAAATATGATCAGATCATTTCATGTTTACAGTTTACACAAGATAAGATAAAATGTACATTATCATTTTCAGTTGATTAAATAATTGTTTACAGTGTCTATAACAAAATAATTATTAAGTATCAGTAACATAATTTCTGTTTGGTTAGTTTATTATTCACTGTCATAACTATTATGATTGATATTCAAACCGAATGCCTCTGCCTCTATTTAATTGGCAAATGTTCAAACACTCATATCAAACCCAGAGAAAGCTTTCTATCACAGAATCCCTCAGGGAACACAGTCAAGAGCCTTTTCCAAGTCTGCAAAATATATATATATATAGTGTGAATGAGCATGACCTCTTCCCCCGGTCAACCCCAGAGTTTCTAAAAGTGAAGCCCATCTCCAGGAGTTAAGTTCCAGACCCAATCCTGTGTGTTTCAAATGATATCCTGTTGGTGTTGCTCCACGTTAAACTCCAGCTCTGACTCTCTCACTTGAGGCAAAGTGATGTTATATCTCAAAAGTTGGTTTGCACCCTACAGGGTCGGCACCACAAGGTCTTGGACTTGGACTGCTTCCAAACTCACTGACTTTGAATTTCCTCTTCGAAAAACAATGGGACCCTGTGTTACAGCTTACTGTTACTTCTTTAGATGCTTAACATGCCAGTTTATTTATTATATTTTTCTTTTAGGCAAAGCCACCCATCCAACAAACAGACAAGAGGATTGGGAGTACATCATGGGCTTCTGCGATCAGGTCAACAGGGAATTTGAAGGGTATGTGAAATACATACATTTTCTTCCAAAACAAATAGGTTGTAATATTTCATCTGGATTTCATTTTTCAGCCCTCAGACAGCTGTTAAACTGCTTATTTGCAAAATCTACTACTCTCAAGAGTGGGAGGCACTTCAGGCTCTAACAGTAAGAAAATTTAGTTGAATACTTTTTTAAAATATATATCTGCTGTCCCAAGCTTTAAACTGCTATAAATATCTTGCCGTTAGGTGTTGGAGGCATGTATGAAGAACTGTGGGAGAAGATTTCAGTATGAAGTTGGAAGATATAGATTTTTAAACGATCTGATTAAACTTGTCTCTCCAACGGTGAGCTGCCCTTAAGTTGTTCAGAATTGTACTTTTTTTAAAAAAAAGCTCAATTTTGATCCCTTTATATCTGTAGTATGTGGGCAACAGTACGCCTGAGAAGGTGAGGAGGAAGATTGTTGAGATGGTGTACAGCTGGACGATTGCCTTTCCCAATGAAACCAAGATCAAAAAAGCCTACCATGCCATGACAATTGAAGGTGTGTGTCATTGAGTATTGGATCCTAAGGGGACATGATTGGCAATATATGTACGGGCAATATATGTACAACTGCCTTAAAGTAAGCTCATTTATCCAGTCTTCGTTCTTTCATAAAGGCCTTGTGACGCTGAATCCGGATCAACCTGTGGACAGGACCCTGATCGCCTCTCCCCCACCACGACCTAAACACCCGGTGTTTGACAACGAGGACATGGGCAAGGTGACTGATTTGTGTAAATAAAAAGCACTGTGCGCGTTCCACACTGTTGCGGGTTTCTACATGTTCATGTTTGTGTGTGTCTGTGTGTAACTGTGCAGCTGCTTGCTGAGCTTCTCCGGAGCAAAAATCCAGAAGACCTTCAAGAAGCCAACAGATTAATAAAGAATATGGTGAAAGAGGTGAGATGCGTCAGAGCTCTGCGCACGCCAAACTCCGAGCTCCCATTTGTTTTACCCTTCTTTCTCTGACCGAGTGTTGTGTTTGGTTGGTGTCAGGATGAAGTTCGGGTGCAGAAGTTCACGAAGCGAGTGCACACTTTGGAGGAGGTGAACATCAACGTCAGGCTACTGACTGAGATGTTGTCCCATTACAGTAGAGACATCGCAAGCGATTCAGATAAGGAGATCATTAAGGTGTGTACCCACTCAAACAGACACCGTATTGAATACATGAGAACGTACTAAAAATATATAATCTAAGCACATCATTCATCCTGTCAGGAGCTCTACGAGCGCTGCGACAAGCTGAGGAGTACCACGTTTAAAATGGCTACTGACACAGAGGACAATGACGCTAATTTAGGTTTGCCGGATGGGTATTCTTGTTCTTTAACAAGTATTGTCTTTATCTTCCCAGTGTTATTTTCTATCATTTGTAAGCTGCTGTCCTTTAACTGACCAGGGGACATCCTCCAAGCCAGTGATGATCTCTCCAAGGTCATCAACTCGTACAAGAAAATATTTGAGGGGCAGCCTGACAGCGAAGAGCCTCCATTAGCTGGTCGGTCAGAGTGGAAGCGGTGACACGCGCTCTTATTATGTTTGCACATTTTTATTCTGGCATTTTAAATCAGTTCAGCCTTTTTCTCTCTTTACTTCAACAGAGATCACAGACACACTGGTGGACCTCAGCGGGGTTGACACTCCCAGCCCTCTTCAGCCCGCTCTTCCTCCTCCCCAGTCCTCACCCCCTGTCTCCCACAAGCCCTCAGTATCCAACATCCCATTCTTGCCTCCTCCTCCCAAAAGCCTGGCCGGCTCCTATGGTCGGAGCAGAAATCTAAGTCAACCCTCTCTGGACAAGACCTCCTCTGCACTCTCTTTACTTGATGATAAGCTGCTGTCTCTTGGTAGAATACTCTTAGGAAACATGATTATTCAATGAAATGAGTCACCATTTCTTTCAAAGTCCTCTAAAACCATGTTTAATGTATTGTGTGCCAGTTGCTTGGCAACTGCTCTCTGAACACAGTCCAGACTATGATTAAAACAAACCCTTTTTTCCTTTCCTTCCTTTTTTCTGAGGCCTTTGTCTTTTTAATTAGTACAAATTGTTGTTCTTTTTTCCAGACATGAATGACCCCCCTACCTCTCTGAGCAGCCAGGCAGAACCAAAGCTGGATGAACTCTCCGCTCAGTGGACTTCTTTGCAGGTTTGTCAGATATGATTAAGCATAGAAATGTGGTCAGCGTGCAGCAGGGGACTGAAATAGTCTTGCCTCGGCTTGGCGTCTGCAGGCCCCAGCAGCTAGCATGGACATGTTGGGCAGTGCTGCCTGTTTAGATCCAGTAGTGCCACCAGTAGAACCGGCCGCCACGCACGGCCTGCAGAACCTGCATGATCTAGCCATGATGTGCTTCTCAGATCAGCAAAGGTAAAGTCCATGTTTTTAAAGTTGTTTTTTCATGAAAAGCATTTAGACAGTGGTGTCATTGGAGCTCTTAACTGTCTCATGTCATGTGTTATGTCAGACAAAATAGTAACAAGTCTCACAAACATCTTTAATGTTATTTTGAAAGATTGTCCAGCCAGATGACGGCCAAAGAAAGCGGCTTTAGGAAGCAAACTGCAACACCCCCACTGTTACCCGGGCAGTGCTCTCCCTCCACGTCCTCATTTCTGCACAGCGCAGCGCCCGGATCTCCCGCCATTTCCCATTCCAAAGCCCAGAGCCTGGACATGGCCCCTGGCAGTCCTTTGTTCCACTCTCTGTCCCCTTGTCACCGACCTCTCCATGGCAGTCCCGTCAAAGGCCCAGACATCTCCCTCAGCAATGTGCACGTCCCACTGGAGACCATCAGACCCAGTAAGACCACCTGATATGAAGCAACAGACTTCCCGGAGAGCTGCGTGCTGGTTGTGTATGACAGCGGCTCAAAGGTTGTTTGTGTCTGCCCGTCCTGTCTGTCCTCAGGTAAAGTCTTACCGGTGACCGCCTATGATAAGGACGGCGTTCGCGTGCTGCTCAACTTCGCCTCTGACTGCCCCCCCCGGGAGGCCCGACGTGCTGGTGATGGTGGTGTCCATGCTCAACACGGCACCCCTGCCTGTTCACAACGTGGTGCTGCAAGCTGCTGTGCCCAAGGTGATTAATGATAATTCATTCAGTGTTTATTCTGACATCCTGTACAAAAAAGGGAAAAAAAAACAAAAGCTGAGATGCTAATAAAATACCTCTTTTCATAAAGAGGATTGATTCCAAACAGGCAACTGGCAGCCAGATGAATGTATCGACCGGAACAGAATTTTAGGGTTTAAAAGAAGATGTCTTTGAATGAAAAAAATCCAATGAATGGATTTTAAAGCAAACATTGTCTTTTTTGGAATATTTTTCATTGGATCTCGTTCTTTTGTATATTCATTAGTGCAGACCATCTGTTCTGATCCTCTTCAGGGTCGATGCAGGAAAATCTTTGATAGGTGTCAGCATTGGTTAGAGTTTTCCCACTTGTGTCTCTTCAAGAAACCCACAGAAAATCCCATCTGCAAAGATCTCGGCGGAAAAAAATTAATACAGAAAGAAAAATTCTGTTCTTTTTCTCGTCTTCCATCAGTCAATGAAGGTGAAGCTCCAGCCCCCGTCAGGAACAGAGCTGGCAGCGTTTAACCCCGTCCTAACCCCGGCCTCCATTACCCAAATCATGCTGCTTGCTAATCCAGCAAAGGTAGGTGGCATAAGATCACGTAGAGTGAGCAAATGACCATGAACCTCTTAGCTCTAAGCTTAACGCTGTGAGGGAGAGACGGTGGGATTCATGCAGCGTTTGTAATCTGACAGGAAACAGTGCGCCTGCGCTTCAAGCTGGGATTCACACTGGGAGAGCGTCAGTGCAATGAGATTGGAGAGGTTGACCAGTTCCCGCCACCAGAGACCTGGGGTCATCTATAGCAGCGCCAAGACACCTGCTGCTACTCAGGAGGGACGGGCGGGAATTTACTCCATGAAGGGATGTGCATATCTGTCCGAAGTGAAAAATAGAAAGTGTTCGATCCCTGAGAGATAAGACAGGAGGGTGGAGAACTTCAGCTACTCTCTCCCTTTCAGCTTTACATTCCATATAGCTGTTGATGTTTTTTACCGCTACGAGAGCCAAACAGAAAACACTTTTTATTTTGCTTTCACGCAGATAGAAAACAAAGCAAAGGCACTAAGTAGTGGAAAGTCAAGCAGTGAGGGTTAAGGTTTGGCTGCCTGAGTCATTTGAATTTAGTCAGTAGTGGCTTTTTCTTTAGATGAATCTGAGAGATCTGAGAGATTTATGGATTCTAATATATCAGTAAATTAGAATCGTGGGAAATGACGCAGTACATAAGAGCAAGAAACTTACCTTGAAGTGAAAAGCGTAAGAGCCCGCAGATCTGCTTGCATTTCCTCTTCTGCCTGAACTGAACCGCCTGTGAGAAATACTTGAATGCATCCAGAAATGTGAAAATCTGGGTCGATGTAGTTTATATGGAGATTTCAATCACGTCATTGCTTCTGAAAAAATTTCAAACGTGGATTTTTCTCCTTCATGAGTGAATTGTTTTACCATAAAACTAGATAATGTAGCCATGTGCCAGATCAGCTGATGATGTGAACAGCACTTTGAGTCATTTAAAACTGCAGGTGAGCCGTATTGACATGAGTCCAATGCTTTTATTTAGTCTTTTAGTTAAACTTTGTAAAATAAATGGAATATTATTTTCAGAGATCATCAGTATTTCAGTTCTTTTGTGCTGTGGACATTTTCTTTCTGCATTAAAAAAGTATCTATTGCCGGTGTATCATCAGTATTTATTGATATTTTGTCATGTGTTATTTCAGTGCATCTTTTATTTGATGTGAATAAAGCCTGATTTGAAATCCGTCATCAGTTAGATTGCTCTCTAGTGCTCTCTTGTGTGCCTCTCATGTCTGCCACTCAGAAGTCTGCCGATTTAATTCACATATTGTGTTATGGACCTGCTGTTCTGTGAGCACGTGATGGCCCATTTCTTTGCTGCTTGTGGACAATAAAAAGTTCTCAAAGAAAGTTTTTCACAGGTTATTGTAACATACAGAAGGCACAATCATTAAAGATCAGGTATCCACACCTTCAAGAATTTTATTATCAAAAACATGTTTGGATTACTTGATTTTTTTATATACAGTACAAAAATGCAAAAGAAAGGATTTTATCATAAACGTCAACTCTCTCATGTGTCCACTGTTCCCTCTTTGACGATGGCCGTGGCCAGATTCCTGGCCAGAGCGAGTCGCAGGAGCTCCACATTGGTCAGTTCTACGTCGTCGTCCTCCTGAAAAACAGTTCAGCTTAATTTAGAGGCACAGCAGTTTGCAGGTTATAGATACTGCAGCAGATAAGCACTTCAATGAACAATTACAGATAGATGTTCAAATGTAACCAGAATGTTCTTCAGCGGGAGACCTGATCAAAGCAATTTTCATAGCAGCATAAAGGCTGTGTGAGGACATCCTACCTGCATGGGTTTGTCTGTGTCGGGAGCTGCTGTGTTTAGCGAGGTGAGCTCTTCCAAACAAAACATCAGCTCGTAGGTCTGTTCTGCTGAGAAGATCACCTGAAAAGAAGAAATGAGTGCTACATGTTAGTTTTCAGTGAAGACAGGATCGGTAAAGAGAAAAACAGCCAGTTAAATGTTATTCTTTCTTTCTCTTTCCAGACTGAGGAGGAAGGCAAAATACATCAAGTTAAGTTCATACCTACAGAAAGAACCGTTTAAATAACAGAGTTTGAAAGTTTACAATTTTGAAGACAAAAGGATTTAGCCTGAACCATGAAGGTTTCTCACACTCCTAAAAACAAATCTATCATGTCCAGGAAGCCTGCAGTTGACTGACCTCCTTCTGCTCCAGCAGTGGCAGAGCATCAGTCAGCAGAGTCATCCAGAAGCTTTGGGGAGCAATCTTGGCTGTCATGAGCGAGAGGAGCAGCTTTCCAGCCTCCCTGAAACGCTTCTCTCCGTACAGTTTGTGGAACTCGCGGTACTTCCCTGAAGAGTGAGAAGAGAGCGATGCGCTTTAGACTCAAATCAGTGCACACAGATCTGATTGCATCTTAAAACAGATTATATGTTTCTGTTATCAATTTCCTCTAACCTTCCACAAGTCATTTCATGTGCTGATCATTAGGAGATTTTCTGTCTGAAACTTCATTAACAGCCAGTCATTTGGAAGATTTTTGTAGATTAAAAAAAAAAAAAAAGCATTTTAAGGAAACACTTTTTACCAGATGCACCTACAATAAGACTCAGCATCGCATGCTGCTGCATTAAGCACAACACTGCCCTGTTTTGATCCCTGATGACACATGTTTCTAAGTCTGAGGCTCATGTGATCGCCAAAGAAAGAGATGGGCTGTCCAGGACTAAATCTTCTCTAACTGAATGTTCTGGCGCCTAATGTGTGCACTGAACTTGTGAGAGTGATACAGCAAGCACACAGCAGAAGCTGTACCACTGATCCCATGTGTGTGACTATTCCCTGCTCATACCAAGGAAAGTCAGCCTGTCGCTGAGCAGCATGGCCGGGCCCAAGTTGTCAATCAGATCCAGATCAGAGAAGGTCCCTCTGGCACAGTAATCCTGTAAGAACCTACATACAAAGAAACTATTTAGAATCCTCTTTGAGGATGCAACCTTTTAGAAAAGTGAGGAAAAAAAGGACACCACAAGGCTGTAATTTATCTCGGAGTTCAAAAACCACAGCTTTGGATTTGTTTTGAATCATCCAAATTAAATCCTCCACACTGCTGTGTGAAGGATCCATGTGCAAGTACAATAATTCTAAGATTTATTACAATGCAATATGTTAAATTAGTTCAAGAGTAAGACTGGAGAAATGACATCAAGACTTTCCCCCTTTCCTGAACTCTTTAAATGTTTAAAGAGATGCACTGTTAAAAGAACAAACCTCTCTGAGATGAGGGTGGCAAAGGCAGCATCTTTGGCCCTGATGCTCCAGGACAGAGCAGAACCCAGTCTGTTGTTCCTCAGAGCCCGCATGGCCATGATCTTACAGATACTCCGCACTGCATGAAAGAGACCATTCTTTTTTTTTATCTTAAACTTTTGTAACCAAGGCGGGCTTGAAATGAAAAGAGGACAAAATGTTACCTTGCTCAGACATTTGCCTCTGCTCACAAATCCGGAGGACTTTCAAGGCTTTGCGCTCCGTGTCCAGAGGGACTCGCTCAATCTGCAGCTCAAGGTTGACCCGACCAAACTCTGGGCAATGGTCGAAGTAATCCACAGCCAGCTGCCACAGACTGGACATATTTTGTTTTTAAAAGCGCAACCTAAGACAATTTCCACGCTATGGAGACAGCTTCTATTCCTGGCTTCCTTTTTCCAAACTTAGATAATCATAATGAAATGTAACTGTCTTATACCTGTGATGAGTGAAGAGGCCAGAAGCATATTCTAACAGGAGAAACTCCCTCAAGTTGGAGCCAAAGCTGAACACACAAACACACAGAGAGCTATTAGACAAACAAGCTGCAATATTCTGTCATGTTCAGATGAAAAAGGAACAGACAGAATCCTTACTGTAGATTGTGTGACTGGAGGAGTTTGCAATGATCCAAGAGGTCTGTTAAATGGGCTGCAAACCACCAGTTGTTGAGCGCAATGCTGAAGACACAACAAAGAAATCGAATATTGGAAGCGTCCGAGCTCACAAACTGCTGATGTGTGTGGTTCAGTAAACGCCGTGCGCGTTTGTGCCCACGTGTGGCTGGATGCACTCTAAATGTCCCACCTGCAGTCCTTGATAACCTGATGGATGTCGAACTCAAAGGCAGCCAGCAGGATACTGTCTAGAGGCTCTGGGACGCTCCTCGAGTCCAGAAACATCGTCAAGCATGACTGCGGAGCACACAGAGACACAGGCGCTGGACAACAGTCACGGCAGCAGTGGACACAAACGGGGCAGAACATGGCCTACCTGAGCGTAGTAATGCAGCTCTGTGGGTTTCACTGTGGGGTGGCAGTAGAGAAGTCTCGTGACAAGGAAGTGATACCAGGTGCTCAAAAGTTCCTTGTGCTCCAGTAAAGTATCTTCATCACCCAGCAGAATCTGTATAACATAAGAAAAAAAAAATCTTATTATTTCTGTCATTTAACCTAAAAAATTTTGAAAAAAAAAGAGAAAATCTTGTAGTAAAAAAGCATAAGATGCAAAACAACGTTTTTTGGTTGCATCGAGCACCAATCACAGAACAAAGGCTGGATGATACCGACCTTGCAGATGAGCTCCAGATGTTTGTTGCTGGCAAATGTGTTGTCCTGCAGGTAGCGCGTGACCTCCTCATGCCAGTGCCTCCACTTCACATCAAACTCAGTCAACGTCTGATTCCCACCGGGCTGAAAAATTTGTATAATGAGGAGGTCTTGGTAGTCAGGACTGTGGGCAATTGAAGTAATAGAAATACAAGAATATACCGATACAAGCTAATTTTTCTGAAAAAAGTGGGACAGTAAGCCCCAGAGCCAATCACAGCATGCTTACATTGTAAAAGGGCATCTTGCTGAGCAGGCCATCCATCAGCTTGTACATATTCCTTGCGGCAGGCTGAAGGGTGGCCTGTTTCACCAGCATCTGTCTGGCTTCTTCCAACCTGCCCTGCAGCACATAACTCAGCACCTGCGCAGCACAGACACCAGAAACAGAGCAATCATCAAAGGCCAGGCATGGAGCGGACACCAAACAAGATCTAACTCCGCACCCATGTGACACGTACCACATCCCAGTAGTCTCGATGCTCGGCAGGGCAGTCACTCTGAAGCACGTCTCTGGCCTTCTCATCCACATCCGCCTTGTGTAATCTTACCCAGTCCACAAGGTGAAGCAACAGAGAGCCCGCTGAGAGAACACACACACAACTTCATACTTTTGGGAGGGTACTATCAAAATCACATATGAAAAGGTATTCAAAAGATAAAACAATAGAAATAAGTTCAAATCCAGGCTCTCACCAGGAGCAGCATCGATGAAAAGTACCTCACACAGATTCCAGATCAGTTCGATGGCCAACAGAATTGAGACCTGAGTCAAAACAAGAACCACTGAAGTTTTAGGAAAAAACCCTAACATTTATAAACTTGAAAACAATTCAGTTAACGAAAAAAATGACATACTGTAGTAATAATACATGCCTGATTTCCATACTGTGTGGCCATCTCTGCATCTTTTGCCGATACTGCAAGAGAAAGGGTCAGTTAATTAGCTCTGAGCAAAAGTACAGTGAAAACTGAGATATTCTATTTTACACCTGAAAAACCTTACCTGCAACTTGTTGAAGCTCTTCCATACAGGCTCTGATCACAGATCTATAGTTTTTACTGATGCTGACAAATCTACAGGGCAAGACAGAGATTTGTCTCGATTTAAGGCTGCATGCATACAGATATTTACCACATGTACAATTTATCAGCTTATGGTAATGTGCCATGACACATGAAGGAGATAAAACAACATCCACAGGAACGGAGGCCTTACTGAGGTTTCTTGTTCTTGCTGGGGAGATCTTCTCTGATTGTCTGCAAGCCAACGAAGATGTGATGTGACTCATTAAAGAGTTTCCGTAAAATGGGGGAGTAGATGTCCTCATCTTTTCTGACTTCGCTGATGAAGCGGCCTGATCCTGAAGAACCTAAAAAACAGCAAAACAGCAGAAACAGGGACAAACATGAAGATGCAAAAAGATACAGGTGGGATTCCATAAATATTAAAACATACCTGGATCTTTATATTGGGTCTCATATACAAGGATATCACCGGGACCCCAGGCAAAGCCCATATGCTTCCCTTGTCGGACAGCAGGGATATTCTGCATTTCAAGAGCGAACAATGAATGACCACACAGAAACAAACTGTCATAGTAAGTTGCAATAACTAGTTTGTGCCAATGCATGTGAGCAGCTGCCCAAAATAAATACAAGTAAATCATAACAGGAAGACTGCCATGTGTAATCATTTTTAATTGAACACATATTGGGCATGCATTGACTAATTTGAACATTTATAAGAACTCTGCTTAGTTTGTTATCAGCAAACAGGAAGTACACCCAGATGTATTAAAAGTGTACTGATAAGAATCAGGAACCAGTCACAGTTAAATATGACTGCAACCAAACTTTTAGCTTTTTAAACAGAAGATTACTTTAACTACTCACAATTTAAGCAGAATACTTAACTAATATATTTCAACTCAACCTGAAGCTTTATGTGTATTGAATTTCTGCGCTGCTGACAACTTTAATGTTTTTCGTTTAATGTTTATTTTTCTTTCATTAAACAACTTCCTAATAACATACCAATTAAGACTTTATGATTTTAAACAGGTCGTCAAGGTATAGCTAGCTTGGTAGCTGCCATTCGGCGTGTAAAACTACGCGACATAGATCACTTACAGTAACTGCCGGCTCAACGTCTACCTCCTCCATCAGGAACAATATTATAAGTACAATTAAAATCTAAACTGTGAGGTTATCCAGTAAGAAAACATGCCATTAAACACATGTGCAGTGTTACACAGCTTACGCGCCTCTCTTTCACTCGAATGGCTCTGCTGCGCATGCGTCACAAACGTCATGGAGAGCTGCCCTTTTCCATGCCTGTTTTTTACTTCAATCGCGTTTATCTCACGATTAGCTTTTGTTGCTCAACAAAGACACAGCGAGAAGACGAAAATATCCAAAAGTTCAAAGACTTGAGGACTCAGTATTGCCTTTAAGAAAGAGATTCTGAATTATCAAATCGTGGAAAATGTCATTATAAGTTAAAAACATTCAAGACATGTCAATATATTGTTGTAGGAACCACAGCATGCTGATTTGGTCCTTTCCCACACATAAGTTAGATAATCATTTGGGTTTGCCCATCTTATTCACACAAAAACAAGATGGCCACAGGGAATTAAAGGGTTAAAAAAAGACAACATATAATGGTCAGATGGATGGCAGTTGCGCCATGCGATGATGTATACTGAACAGCGTGTCACTACCGTGAGGTCACAAGAGTGATGAAGGGCAAATTTGGGAATATTTGCACGCTCACATTTGAATGTAAAACTGAAAACAGCGCTGTGCGCGTGCATGTGGAGCTCAGCGCCTCAGTAGCGCGCATAGGGGACTCTCCCGCCCATGCCCAGACTGCGCTTTCAGCCTCGTGACTACTTGTAGCCACTCAGGGCCGCATGAGGTGGACGCGCACTTGCTCGTGAACGCGCACGTTCGGTAGGATCATTTATACGGGAGTGCGCACGTGCGCGTACCCGTATTCTTTGTGTGGCAGCATAGAGAACCGCCAAAAGAGTGACCATGGCTGATGAAAAACCGAAGGTGAGTCTCTCTACTGTGTACTGAAATAGTATTGTTTTTCTCTGGGTCTATGATAAACATTGTTTAAGAAAAAGGGGCAGTTCCATACGTTTAGTTTAGCTTTTTTTTTTTGTAAAGTTGCGTACCAGAAATCAACTATCAGATATACCTACTTTGATAGACCGGAAGGTTCGTGAACGCGCATTTGCAGGCGCGCAGATTGCTTCTTGCTCTATCGCATTCAGCCAACCAGCTGGTGTTACTGCGATTGCGCGTGCGTTTGAGTGTGCGTGTGACAGAGAGGGAAAGGTTTATACAGTGTATGTGGGATTTTTGTGCAAAAGGGGAGTTTTTAAACTCGGCAATGCTACACATTATAAAAGGTGTATTACAATACAGCTACAATCAGCACTTAAACTAAGTAAAAGCAAACAAGAGATAACCATTACATCATTTTAGATAGTATAACCAAATTCTGTTTTGGAATCTGTTGCGTTTATGGTCATTGCTCTTTTTTTCTGTTCACAACTGCTATTGATGGAGCCTGAGATTTCCAAGGGATTTCTGCATGGACAGAAGCTATATAATTCTTATTAACAGGAAACAGATGTTCAGCTTGGTGGCTCAGGTTGTGGCCAAGATGTTATTTAGCTCCATGAAAGTTGTATTTTCCAGTTTTTCGTGGACTAACAAACCGTGACTCCGGCTCTACATCACCCTTTGTGTTGATTGTTTTTTTTTTTGCAGGAGGCAGTCAAGACAGAAAACAATGAACACATCAACCTGAAGGTGGCAGGTCAGGATGGATCTGTTGTGCAGTTTAAGATCAAAAGACACACGCCGCTCATCAAACTCATGAAGGCCTACTGCGAGAGACAGGTGGGCACGACCTGCTATCCTTGCATGTGTATCCCCAGGAAGCAACTAATCGCCAAGCTGTTTTATGGCACTGCGGTTCTTTTTAGTTCACTTTGCATGAATTTGTATTTGTTTAGTCATTTATAAGTACATTAGTTAGATAAAGGTTCATTTGAGGCTTAATACTGCAGGCATATCCAACAGACACATCTTGTACAAGGCATGTTGGCACTGCAAGATGCTACAAGATCAAATATATAATACAAGCCAGATGATGCTCGTTAAAGAGTCATCCATCATGGCCATAGTTTCCTTTTTTTCTCTCTTATAGATGAATTATTTACAGGCATGAAGGGGCCCAGAGTCAAAGTAACTCCTCTATCACAAACCAAAAGACATTTGCACCGTTCTCCTTACCTTTTAAACTACACTCTCAAAGCAATACACATATTACATGTTAATTTGTTGGAAAAGCAGGAAGACATGACTAAAAATTCATTGTATTTTCAACTCATTCAACCAGGAATTGAAAATGCAAAAAGAGATCTTTCAAGAAATGTTTATGGTAGTGTTTCAGTCTTATGGGCGGTATTTCTATGTATAGTATCAGAATCAGAAATACTTTACTAATCCCAGAGGGAAATTATTTTTCAATTGATTGCGTCGTCATTTTCAAATGTTATGTTAATGTTTATTAGTGTTGATTCTGTTTAAGATATGTCAGTTCGGTAGATGTAAGAAACAAAAACATTGCTTATGAACTGAAAAGTAAAAGTTGTTTTTTTGTGTGTGTGTGTGTTTACAGGGACTGTCGATGAGGCAAATCAGGTTCAGATTTGATGGACAACCAATAAACGAGACAGATACACCATCACAGGTACATCTGAAGCTTAAAACAATGACTTTAGTGGCTCTGAACCAATCACCGATCATAGGGATGTGTATAGGAGCTTTGAGTTACCCAATGTAATGTAGTTGAATATATGTTGTGTTGCAAAACCCTGAAAACTAAAGTATTTTCCATGCCGTAAAATACACAAGTCCACTGGAGGCTCTGCTTAACTCACCAGCTCCAATGTATTGTACTAACAGGACAAACGGACCTCAGTTTGTTTTGACTGAAGCTACCCAGTTAGGTGTGAAATGTCATTTGAAATAGTTGTATAACTTTCCAGCTATAAAGTAACTTTTACAAAAAATAAAGTACAAAGATCAAGCTGCCTGTTGAGTTTTGGTAGAAATCAGTTAGACATGTTTTAACAAGTTTGAGCCGCTCAAAATAATCTGTTTTTAAATCTAAGTAGAGGTTTTAACAAATGTAAATCAAACATCATTAATTGTTCGGTGCATTTATATTTATTAAAAAGCATTTAAGCTTCATGTACTGAAAGATAACACAGTTTTCATTTCTATAAAGTAGAATGAATCAATTAAGGATCCCATGACAGCCACGTTCTGTATAGATCAGTGTTTTTCCATTTTTCCAACGAATACTTTCTGACATTTAGAATTCAACATAAATCATAACTATGTTTGTATAATGTTTTAACTATTGAGGTGTGCATTTCAGTGATATATGTCTGTTGTGATTCTGGGCCCTGCTAACCCTGTAAGACCCACAGTTGCAAATTATAATGGGAAGTTTGCAGGTAGAGTGAGTTCAAGGCCAGATGACCAGACCTATAAACACTCTGGCTATTCAACCGCATTGTGAGGACAAACAATAGGACCCGTTAACTATGTAAATGTGGTCTTAAGAAAAACATACATTTGCAGGCCTTTTTTAAAGTTGTTTCAATTTGCAAGTCGTCTAAATACTTGTTGGGTTTTAAGTTATTATAATACACACACAACCATTGTCTTTAAGCATCTCGATTATTGCTGCTGTGGTACATGTTTTACAACCTTTTAGCCTGAAGTCGGTCACAAATCATGTCTTTGAGCAGGTCACAGTGCTGACATAGGGAGCATGTAATGCCTCAGGCTAGAAGAATGCACTAAACTGAATCTTGTCTGGTGCATCTGGTTGAATTTGTTTCTGTGGACAGATGCCAGTTTCCCTCCATCCAGTGTGCTTTTGAAGTGGTTACATCTTGTTGTTGTATATTTTTGCAGTACCAGGCATGTCTGTCTGTTCGTGTATCAGCAGAGTTCAATATAGGGTCATATTTTGTCAGTAGATGTGCTATTCTATTCTATTCTATTATGACACTATGTAAAATGACCTTGAATACAGCATGGTGTCACTCCAAGACCACACAACTGAAAAACTCGACATTTGACTTTTGCTCTTCTGTATTGTTTCTTAATGATGATAAGTTGGCTGAAAAAAGAAAATATTTATTTATATACATGTGGAAACTATACCATCTGACACATGTCAACATTTTTTGTTTTCTTAACAGTTGGAAATGGAAGATGAAGACACAATTGATGTGTTTCAACAACAGACGGGAGGCTTGTTTTAATCAACTCCATATGACACCATTTTCATCCTCAGATCATCCAACGAAGCCCAGCCTGAGACCCAGTGGCTGGTTTCTTCACAGCTCAAACTGTCTCTACAGAATTCCATGCAGAGGAAGTTTTTATTTCTCTGCAACACTTAACTGCTGTATAATATTTTTATTCTTGCCCCTGTTGCTTTCCTGTCTTTGTACATAAACTACATACAGATCACATTGGATTCTGGTTTTGTTTGTTCATGCTGTGTCGTGGTAAATGTGGAGGTAAAAGATCAAATATTGATCACATATTGTTGAGAGAGGCATGGTCATTGTTCAGCAAATATGCTCTTATAAAGTTTGGGACCGGCTTTCACTTAGTGAGTCATACCATAGGCCCAGTTTGGGAATGGGTTTTGGTATTTACTTTCTTTTTGCAATTTATTTTTTCTTTTCTTATATTTTTACATTTTTATATAGTACTGGATGTTTAGAAAAGTGTTAACCATTTTACTTGCCAGTCAAATTCAAATTTTGGGAAGCCTGAAGAGATGTTTCAATTCAAAAAGCATCTGTATTGTCTATTCAATGCCTGTTAAATAAAGATATTGTCTTTTTTCCAAACGTTCATTCATTTTGTTTGCCTTTTCCTCAAAGATGTTAATGAACAAATACTTAAAATTGTTAGAATTTTTTCCATTGAAGTATGGTCCAGCGACCTTTTCAGGTGGAGGTTCAAGCTTATCCACGAAATTTAAAACATTTTCGCTGATCTGCCTCATGGATCCTTACTTTGACCACTCACATGAATCTGAGACCTGCTACCAACAAGAGTCGAACACAGAGGTTCTGTCCAATGAGAGCTGAGTTCTGTGGTGTTCTGTCCAATCAGAGCGGGTCAAATGCTGGTGGGATGGGTCTCATGGGCTGGCACCGCAGAACCAACTGATCTGGTCCTCGTTATGTTTTTCAGTATCGGGTGGAGTCTACATCCCGTCGCATTTCTGAGGGCTAGGAGGAGGATTACTTTTTTATTTTTTTTATTAGTTTGACTGTTTCTTACCGCCCGAACATTGAAATACTCCCAAACGATGACGACCACAACCACCTATCAAGGAATGGACCCTGGTGCTAAAAGCAGTTCCAGGTAAAAGGAGCTGAAAACCTTCCACGGAGGAACAAAAGAAGTGGGATGCGGGCAAGCCTTTTAGCTAGCAAACGCCTGGTTTCTTTTTTTTCTTTCCTTTTTTTATCCAAAGGCGGACTGCTGCCTATATCAGCCCGCTTGAGATGGGGAGGGATATTTCTGGATTGAGCTAAACTGTCACATAGTCTATCTAATTGAGTTAATCTTATTGGGTCGCAGAGGCACCATGCCCTTTACACACACTAACTTAGTTAGGTTAGCCTATGTGGGCTTTGGTCATGTCAGTTGTCTAGAAAGGGGACGACACAATTGTCCAACGGGGTTTTTCATTTCCTTTAAATCAAGAAGGGGGTCAAGCTTCGTAAAGTCGAACCTCGGCTGACTTATCGACAGTGAAATAACTTTTTTTTTCTGCAGTCTTTAAGTCGCTGCTCTTCCCCCGTGATTTCCAAATGAATTAATTCAAGCTAGCACAATGTTTTTCTTCTCCATTTTGTCCATTTCCCTTATTTATTGACTAGAGGCTGTTCATTTGAACTGCTTAATCTAAGCACGTGATTTCTAACAGGAAGGATCCATGGCTAGACTTGGATCTGGGTATGTCATTATGTCTGATGTGGTCAGGGCGCATGGAAGTTCCACAAACGAATTCAGGGTGATTTTGATACGTGCCTGCGCTATTGTGTGTGCACAATTAGTTGTGCGTGATCGTGAATGGGCAAACCACCTGAAGACTCATCCTCCAAGCATGCAGTCGCTGCCTTCCTGGAAGTGATGCGTATCGTCTGGATGCATTCCTCCCCCTTAGCTGAGAAAAAGAGTGTAACGAAGCCCTTTAAACGATGGCTGCCTCCGCGTGCCTCTGGGCGTACAGATGACTTCTTTTTTCTTGGCTTTTTTAAGGGAGAGAAACTAGTGCTGCCACTTTGCTGAGTGGGCATGTCAAATGTCGGTCAGTCATCAAGCGATGTGAAGTGGGATGATGCAGGGACTTGGGTGGGGGCTAGCTAAGCCTGTAAATCTTTCCTTAGCGCTTTTCTCTCGGTCCTTAAAGCCCCTGTTTTTACCAGCTGCCGGTCATTTCTGCTGCTGTCTGACCAGAGAGGTCTGGAGAGAAGCTCGTCTTCCAGAGACCAGGCCGAAATCTTAGTAGGCCATCAAAGATGTCCTCGCCTGCCTTATCCGACATGCCATCTCTGGCTGTGGATTTCCTCCTTCTGCCCTGACTTGGCCTCCTAAGTTATCGCCCCCCTATCCATAAACCCTTCTAGTTGATAATATTCGCGATTTAATTCTAGGGTGGGGTCTGTCTGCTGCCATGTTTTCCTCGTCGCATTCCGCGTGGAAACCATGAGCTCATCTTTTCTGGCGAGGAGTTGAAGTCTGGTTTAGGGATTATTGTCACAGCCCTGTGTGACGGACCCCAGTGTGCGCTGAAAAAAAAAAAAAGAATAGAGAGGAGTGAGAGGAGTCGTGCCTGCATAGGCCACGCTGTGCGGATTTGCCTGTCGTTGCTCTCTTTGTGCTTTGAGGAGCAGAGTTTGTTGGACTCCATCTGCCAGCCTGGCCCTTGGGCAGCTGCTCCAGTGTGTCAGCTGGTGGCTCCAGTGACTCTGAAGATAGGAGAGTTTGCTGGGGAAAAAAAAAAGAGGGATGGGTTTAACATGGGCTGTGCAGGCACATGTATGTCTGTCACCCACCCCGAGCCTCCTCCAGCACAGCACGCAGGAGCAGCTTTCTCCACACGTTATGGGGCTCCTTTTTTTTTAGCGCTTCTGGTAAAAAGGAATGTTGCAGGAAAGTAGCCTTTCCTTTTTTTTCTTTCACGAGTCTGCTTCCTGGATTGTTCCAGAACGCTGATATTATGTGACCTATTTAACCGGGGGCCTTAGATCTTTCACTTCTTTTGAGCAACACTTACCTAAAATGGGGCTGAACATCGGTTATTTATTAGCTGTGCACAGATGATTGTATCGGAAACGGACACCAGCCCTTTGTATTTCACTGCAAAGGAATTTGCGCTGTGGAGCTGCTGCTAGCCAGCTCGCTCTCTTACTATATGTGACTGGAGTCAGCTGCAGGGCAGAGATTGTTACTGTCTGACAGGCTGACAGCCGTGGCTTAGAGAGCGGAGACCACACTGGTATCTGCTGTGGTTTTTTTGGTGCGTGTGGTATGTGCATGAAACGATCAGGGTGGGGTAGGGAGAACCCTCCAAGTAGCTTTAGGACATCCTCGTGTTTTATTTGACTATTGATTTTCGTCTCTCTGAAGCTGAGCATTGACGTGTGACGTTAAGGCCTCGTGTTTTAGTTTGGCCCAAAGAGAGGGGGATGGGGGCAGAATCAGAACAATGTCAATCAGCTGACACAATCATCTCTTCATTCTCGTTCTTAAGGGTACTCCGACCGCCAGGTGGGGACTCCAGCTTCTCCCTGGGTACAGATGATGAATCAACCCCCCAGCGGAAGAACAAGATGGCTTCTAGCATCTTTGCAGAACCCGACGACCCTCATGCTCATCGGAGGAACAACCCACCCAGTAACTTCATCTAAACCCTCTAATCCACCCCAGTTCATTTTGCATGTGACAAATCAGAGCAAAGCGAACCAAAGCTTCTCTGTTTGCTTTGAAAAGATAACTGTAGTTTGAGTTTTACACGCACACAGGGCAGGCTCAGTCTTGCGAGGGCGGAGAGAAGTTGCAGAAGCCTTAAGTAAGCAGAAAGCACCATGGAATTAATTCCCCCGTCTCCGTCTGGGAAAAGATACACACTGCATGCTTATTTGGAGTTTTCTGTTACAGTTGTCAGACTCGACCATCCCACATGTGTCGCAGTCAAAAAGCTCCAGAGTGCTGGGGAAAGGGTAATTTGAAGCAAGGCTTTGTTAGGTAATTGTAAGATTGGTCCTCAGTGGAAATAGTCGGTCAGTTAAAAAAGAATCACGTGGTGAGATGCATGGCCTCTGACATGATGGGACCAGTGAAAGCAGCAGCGGGTTAGAAACCCATGAGATTTCAAGGTCACAGCAGCCACAGAGGCCTAAATTTGATCTGACATTATTGCCTTCCAGTGTGTTTATATCAAACTGAGCATAGTTTGAGCCTTACTGTGCTTTGGCTCCACTGTTTCTAATAAAGCATGGGATTCTTTTATCCACCTAATCATTGTTTGGTACGGCTTGAATAAAGTGCCCGAAGAGAACATTTTATCTCTACAGCGAAAAATGTTCCAGAGATCACATGTGTCAGCGCTGACCATTTTGTAGAAAGTGTTTACACGGTGTATCAGATACTCTGGGTGTGTGGACAATGAGGAATTTGGCCTAAAATCGTTACTTCAGCCTCTGACCCGTACAGCCAGCTGCTGATTACAGTAAAGCCTTTCCTGTTTGCATTGTTTCACTTGGGGCTGTTTCAATTTCAGGAGAGCTTCTCAGACTTGTCCCACTTTAGTGCGTACAAGTGGACGGAGATGTTAATTTCTTCTGGAATTGTGAAGGATTACCTCAATAGCGTGCTTGTGTTGCACTTTCTGAGCTGCCTGTTAATGAACGTCTGTTCCGCTGGCATACAGAACTGCCTAGATTCCTTAGAAAATAGTCAGATATTTGTTTTATAGACAGAGAAAATCGGTCGGAATATTGTTACGCTCAGTTGGGAACATAGTCTGGTATTAAGTGCTTCAACTACTACTTTTAAAAAACAGTCTCTATTACTATGTGTTTGGAAAAGAGGTGCCTGAGAGCTAACGATTAGCGAGAAGGGCTCAAACTTCCACACATTCTGACTGGAAAACCCTGGTCTGGACATTTTTTGTCCCTCCTGTAGCCACAGTCTTCTTAGTCTCCTAAAAGGTCCAGATCAGAAAACACTGCAGTGCAGAAACTAAGGCTGCTGGGAGATGGAAGAGAGTTCCCCATCCATGTTTTTAGTTGCTTTTAGTTTCAGAAATCTTTGCTGGGTCTCCCCCTCCATTTCCTTTCTCTTTATTAGTCTTTACTAATTCCTGTGTTCTTTCAGTTTGACTGTGGGAATGTGCCTTTACTTTTCCGAGCATGTTGAATATTCAGCTAAGCTTTGGTTGGTTGGTCGGGATATTAAGGAGTTAGTTTGTGTGCCCTCAGATAACAGCCACATGATGAGCACTTGCTGCTGAGAGAGGAACCAAAGCCTCAGAATAGCTTTCCCACCAAAGTGTTGTCATGCATTCATGCCATGGACCCAGGAGATCCATGAAGTGAACCAGAAGGCTGTTTTGCACTGATGAAACCTCCATCCTCTCCATCAATCCAGTTTAACCCTCTCGTGTTTCATATTTGTTTTGTACCGG
Organism: Menidia beryllina; assembly: GCA_013363375.1. Taxonomy (NCBI): domain Eukaryota; kingdom Metazoa; phylum Chordata; class Actinopteri; order Atheriniformes; family Atherinopsidae; genus Menidia; species Menidia beryllina. Next base: position 3,996,330 of record JABUIW010000047.1, read on the forward strand.
ACGATAAACTAATCAGACTCAGAAGTATTGAGCCAGTAATGAAGGAGCTCTTATTGAGTGATGGGCTCTCAGCAGTGCTGATTCACCGCACTCCATTAACAGCAGTGGCCACGCCTCTGCTTCCTCAGCAGCCGTTGTTCCCCTCATGACAAAGGCTGCCTGTCCACTGCCTGCCCCTCTGGGCAACGGCTTTTACCTTATGTGGCTTTGGGTAGCACAGCCTGCCTCCCCACAGCGAGCCAAGGCAGGGTTTTAATGCTCTTTCTGCAGGCGCTGCAGGGTTTTGTGGCGTTTGGCACTCAGGTTGTCTGCTTGGAAGTCTTCCACTGCAACTGCCCAAGAGGATTTTGGTGATGTTTCCTGTTTTTTTTCACGGAGATTTAGCTATGCGTTATTTCGGTCAGCTTTGCTCATAAAGCTGCTGTTTTGTCAAATCTGAGGAGATGAATCTCGCTGTGGACATAGTTATCTCATGAGCTGGAGACATTAAGGTCCGGGTTGGCTTTGTGGCTAATTGGATTAATGTCCATATGGTATGACTCTGCAGCTTTTAGGCAGCACTCATGACTTATCATTTGTATGTTATGTCCAGCTTCACCATGACCTGTCTGGAAAATGAAATACAGAGACAAAAAAATTCTGTCAGTGAGTACATGATATCCACAGAATTGTAGAGCTTTTTTTTTCTTCTTTTAACCCTCTCAGGCGGGGCACCGACAGGAACCCTGTGCGGGGAGCCATCAGCCCCGCTCAGGCGGTGCCAGCAGCCCCTCCTCTTTCCCAAGAACCCTCAGCCGGAACTGACCACCATCCACAACTCCGGAGCCGCCATGGTCTGGAACCAGAGACGAGAGGTACCTGTCATGGATTCCAACAGTCTGTTTCCAAAACAGTGCCGAGGCCGAGTGGGGGCTGAAGAGCACACAGTCGTAGATGAATCCGGTTCACTGGAACATGTATTAGCGGATGGGGGGGGGGGGGCTTTTTCCTTCTACTTGAAACCTATCCAGTCTTTTTTTTTCTGATAAAAATCCACAAACATTCGTAATACTCGTGGAGGTTTCATTTTTATTCTGTTAGTCCTCACTGTCAGATATAGAAGAAGTTTCATAACTGAGTGAATAGTTTTGGGGAGTTATGAGATCACACGGGGGGGGGGGGGTCATTCAAGAAGCGACCCAGAGAATAACAAGTGATGCCACAGAGTTTTAGAGCGAGCACTCTCATAAACTTTCCCTTGTTTTCATTGTAGGTTGATAATGGGCAAGAACAAGCAAATGATGGTGAGTATCCCAGCTCTGCTTTAGCTTTACACAAAGGTTACCGACACACTTTATCTCTAAACAGCAGTGCATGACTTAGATTAGTCATTGGAAAGCTCCATGCTGCTCTCCAACAGATCAGGCAGCTCCACCCTTTTTTAAACATACAGTACACATGTTCCTCTTTTCGAGGTCAACAACACATGACCCTTTGATGTGGTTTTTCCCTGTCGGGATGGTATGACAGGCTGTAGTCGAGCAGCTGCTCTTTGTCGGCGGGCCTCACTTAGAATGAAAGGCTTTTTATGAACCTCCAGGTGCACGTTTGTATCAGAGTGGTTGGCTCCTCAGATAATAGGAGGGTTTACCGCACGGCTCAATGAAAATATTGGAATTAAAAAGCAAATCACTGTGCTGCTTTAGAGCATGTGTGGGCACTTGGAAATCTGTCTTCACATGTCTAACGGCTCACCATAACTATTGTAGATTTGGAACTTTGGATGCCTGGAGAAGACGGGAACGTGGTGTCTTGCTCATCTCAGAGAAGTCAAATATTTAAACACTTAGGTCCACATTCATAAAGTCATGCAGGCCTTGTATTGGAGACACTAGTCTTAATAACCTCTGAGGGGCGCAGCTGTTAAAGCAGCATTCCACTCAGCTGCTGGCAGGTAGATCATATTTAGAGGCTGTGTTTCTTGGAAAAATAGTCTTGCTCTGTGTTCGGACCATCTAAGTTTAAAATGTTATAAGCTCTTTGGGCTTTTGTCCAATGGCAGTATGTGATGGTGCTTGTAGATTCATTTATGGCCAACATTAACAGTGAGGTGACTTAATGTTTTCCATCATCTATGAGTGGAAAAGTGACAGTGAAGCTTATGTACAGGTTTTTGTCCTTTCAGTCACATTTCTGAAGCAACATTCCATCTGTCTTGCGTCTGTAGAGTCTCCTGACAACGAGGAGGAGCAGGAGGAGAAGGATCCCTCACAGCCCTCTGCCCCGTCGGGAGCCGCCAACGCCGCCGCCGCCGCCGCCGGCCGGAGAAACCCCCCCGGTGGCAAGTCCAGCCTCATCCTGGGTTGAGACCACTCGTTTGTTTTTTTTTCTTCTTTTGTTTTTCATTCAAACGCTTTTTTATTTCATTTTTTTCAAGATAAACAGCCCCACCACTCTCTTCCTCTTCATCGACATTTCACCGTCTCGCCCCCGTTCCACCTTCCTCCCATGCACTCGTGTCCCCGTCCATAGACCCCCCTGTCCTCTCCCTCCACCCTTAAACCTTTTGTTTGATCCTTTTTCTATTAAAAGAAGAAAACTGTTGACAAAAGCACTTTATGTATCTTCCACACCCCCACCCAAACATTTCAGCCCATCCTGTAGTGCATTGCGCCTGCTGGGAAAGGCAAGACATTTAGCTTGTCCCTTTTTCTCCCCAGTTGTAAATGATAAAAGAAAAAAATAATGAAAAAGATTTGATGCGTGGATTTCTAAATACAATAAAGATTCATATGAATTTGCTGTGGCTGATTTTTGTCTCATATTTTAAGTAAAGGAATACGTTTTTTATTTTTAAGCGACTGTTTAGTTTTAGGTTAAAACATTTTTGTGCACAAATGTCCTAAAGCAAAGTCTTAATGTTATTTATGTCCGCTGAAATGGAGCCTGAGGACTGCAGCCGTTGAGAGCAAAGACAGGCTCAGGGCTGGAAATCCTCCCAGCCAGTGCTGCTGCTGCTGGTTCTGTCTGAGGAAAACTGCCCTATCTTTTTCATGACATCATACACAGGATATTTGGCTGACTGTGGTGTGTGTTTGATTTAAGATGGGGTTTTTTTCAGTCCCAAGGTTGGGTTTTTTTAAACAAAAGTCAGATTCAAGAGATGAAAAGTGATCCATGCACGGCGTTATTTATGAAACACGACCTTTAACAACTCTGCTCACGTATTCCTTATTTGGTTTTAGTCTGAGCACGTTACCTTCTTAAGCGTCAGAGGGAAAAACACAAAGGGGTTACAGTGAAATTTAACCCGGATCAGACAGAGTTTGTTGGATACAAAAGGACCACGCAGCACCACGTCCTTCCATTTATTTCCTTAATAGAGTGAACAATGTGTGTCAATTTGTGTATTCAACAGCATTTAATGTTTGATAGAAATGTGAATATTACTGGCAAAGATCCATCCATCCATCTTCTACAGCCCTTTCATCAGCTGGGAAAGGTTTCAGAGGCCAGGCCCTGACCGCTCCATCGTAGGGCCACACACACTCACATTTATGTTAAATTTACACTGAATGAAATTTCACACCGCCGTTATACAAACAATAGCGCTGCCAGCTCTTGTGTTTTTACCCTTTAAAATAGCATCCTTTTGAATGAGATGTATGCACAAGCTAAAATGATACGCAAGTTCAGCTGGACCTTAATAAATCTAATACAAAATGTAATAATTAAATTTAAAAATAACACCTTTGTCAAGGCTGATGGTGTCAGGTAGTGTGAAACATGGGCCACAAGGTCTAAGGAAATGCCCAGAGATAGGACTTGCTAAAGGTGTAGAGTGCTCCTATAGAAGCCTCAGTCAATAAAAAGCATATGAATGGCACCTCAGGACACACAAAGTCCTTTCTTCAGATTAAAAAAGGATTCAATTGCTGCAAAAATGTCCGACAAAGGTTACCAGGCTTACAGCTTAATTGCTGTCTCCACAGTCAGACATGGTGGTGGCAGCATCATGGTGTGATTTTTGTTTTTCCTTGAAAGGAATTGTGTGTCGACTGGTGAGAAAAACTAGTTTTGCATCAGAGGATCTGAAGCACGTGTCAGCCTCGGCTGATGTTCACTGGGGACGGAAAAGGGTCAACCAAGCACGGACAAAAACAACGCTCCATGTATCTTTCTGTTCGTATTTTGTATGGATAAAACCATCTGTCATTCAGAAAAAATATCAAACTTCAGGCACTCAGTAGCTGTGCAGATATGGTAGATGACCACTGCAAAGCCGATACATATGCCAGTCATTTTCAGCAGTGTATTAGAATAGCTTTAGATTTAAGTACATGTGACAATCCGGCTTTATGGAATTAAGTTCTCTTTTCTTTAGGCAATGATTGATTTGAAAGGTGGTGTACTGTTGACTTGATGACTCTTTTTAAGCCTCTTACTGGGAAGCTCAAGATGTCTAGAAGGCAGATCCCTCTTCAGATTAGTCATGATAAAGCTCAGCTTCACAGACTTGAATTTTATGTTTCAAAAACTGCCTGAATGACCAGAATGCATCGTTTTACCTGCTGAGCGCCTGATTTTTGTTTACTGTTAGCCTTCACATAGTGTTCACTTGCAGATTCCTGCCATGTTATAACTACGGTATTCACACTCTATCCAAACAAGTCTCAAATCAAACTTGCTGTCAATAGATCCTCAGTGTGTCACCTCCTCGTGAGCTAAAACTCAAGCTCCTTCAGGCCCAGCTGAGAGCAGCCTAATGCCGCGGAACAGCGGCATGGTTCAGCTCTCATCTGCTAGGAAAGGCATGCATGGGTCACTCAGGACCAGGAAAAGAACTTCCTGCCCTGGAGAAATGCCAGGGTGCTAGAGTGCACTCAATAAAGTCTTGTTTTCCATAAGTGCTGTTCTCACAGGGAAAGTCCTGTTCCCTTTATTAGAGTCAGCCTGGATCTCTGGTGCTTTCCTCTATCTCCTTCTGATATACACATGACCCATGGTTAGATACTATTACACACATATATTAGCCATACAATACTTTTTTTATTGGTGTGTTAGTCAGGTGTGTTCTTTTTAAAGAGTATTGTTGCCACTCTTGCTTGAATAAAATCCTTCATTACTTCTTCCACCCCTCTACTGTAATGTTTTGAAACATAAACACTGTTAGGAAACACATGCTTGGTGTGACTGATTTTGCAGTGGTAGCCACATGCAGAGTTCTAGTTGCTCTTTTGTCCTGGTGAAGAGCTAATCAGTCGGACTGAAAACGGACTCTCTCGTCCATCCGCCTTGATCATCCTACTAATCTTTCTACAAAGACAGGAGATTACCATTTTCCTCCCCCACAGCCATATGCCAAGTCATTTAAAGTATGTCTGAGATGAATGCTGGAGCATCCTTGCTCATTTGAGACCTCGGTCTGCTGACAGGGCCATTTGTACCATGTGCTGTCCAGATGAGGCCATCTGTGTGTCGAAGAAGAGGAAGATTTGTGAGCGTGGATGTGAACAGGGGAAACAGGCTAAGTCATCAAGTGACATGGCAACATTCATTCAATCAATAGCTCCATTTAGACATCTGCTCTGACTCTGCTGCTACTCTGAGCTGTCTCTGGAGAAAAGGATTGACTTAAAATCAAGCAGGAAAATGGCAGGATATAAAAAGTAGTAATTTTTCTGTGGTCTTCCTGTCCTTCCCAAGACCAGAGACAATTTATCCTTATTATCTGGCAGGATAATAATGTGATGCGACCCACCCAAAACCAAAACAGGAAGCATAAGAGTTGTAAATGGACAGGGCTGTTTCCGAGGCAGCAAAGGAAACACAAAAGCACTTTCTGCTGCAGATCCTCCTGCTCATAATGTGCTTTGTTAATCTGAGGACGCTGGAGCATGCGATGAAGACAAGAAGGATGGAATGGTTTGGGACTTTTTGCTTTTGCTCTGTGTCAGATGGATGCAGACAGAGCGTGTGTGAGTGTGTCTTTTCCATCTTAGAAAGCTGGAGGTGTCTGTTATGTGGTTTGGATAAATGTAGCAGTGTGATTATAAGATTTCAAAGCCTTTTACTTTTTTTGATAAGCAAATTAACCATATGTTGTGTCCAGGTCTCAATTATTCATGCTGGTCAAGCTAGCTGCTTGCAAAACAAATTTTTATGGGAAGCAATTTCACCCGTTTGTACAAATCAATTACATTTGTTAACAGCAGAGATTGTACTTGACGGTATTTAAAAAAAAACTTTTAAGTATCTTTGAAATAAAACTCGCTGTAAAAACAAGTGTTTTTCTCAGAACTTATTCCATCTTTAGCAAACATTAAAGGACAAAGCAGTTTCCCTCAGCTCTAAGTGCACAGTAACAACATCTAAAAACACAGTACAAAGGACAGGGCTTGTGCTTTACCAGCGTGACAATGCTTTAGAAAAAGTAGCGTTTGAGGAGATTTTAATTGCAGGACATCGTTGTTTTTGCGTGAAAGCTCAGCTCAATCTTTAAAAAGAAAATCTGCTGCTATTGTTTACTTGGATCTAAAAGAAACCACATGAACTGCTCATGATCAGTGAATTTTTATGAGCCAGTAAGACGTTTGGTCTAATGTCACAATTGCATGTCAAAGGAATATTTTGTTCCTTTAAAGAATCTACTCTTTAAAAGAAAATAAAGGACAGTCTTTTTCTATCCTCCTGTAAGGTAAACATGGCATTGTCTGGCATTTCCTCTTGCGGTCAGTTTGGAAAGGACGCTTCACGGCAAGTATCACTTAAATATTTGAGTGTGTTAGCTCCCTCTTGCTTATTCTGTGATAGCTGACGAAAACTCCCATCATTTCTCTAAAAAATTTTATGAGACACTAGATAAGGGCAATACTGAGGATGTGCAGTGTGTTTTGATCAAGTAACTGACAAAAGTACACTAACTCTTCTGTCACTAGATGGCAGTGCTACATGATAGTGTGTGCCCCGACTGCCCTGCTGACTACTTTTAGTGAAACTGTTGGCTCTTTAAAGACATTACTGTAAGAATCCTTCATTATTAAAGTTCCATAAAGGTCATCCTTAATTCCCCTGTAGTAGGATGGATGTGACATTTGTCCTCATCTTCTTTATTTGAGCAATTTTGTTAGTTGGTTTCATGTTTCATGTTATTTGAGTTTTTTTATTGTGAAGAACATGACTGATGCATCATGATTTCCACAGCAACAGGTACATGATCAGGAAATGCCACCTTCAAAAGAATAGATAAAAATGAGTTACTGTCAATAGAAAACAAAGAAAGCTGAGTAGAGTTATGCTAAACTAGAAGACCAAGAAAAACTTTAGGGTAGTGTGTACAAGACTGAAAAATCTAATATTTATTTGATTTCTTTATGCTTTCAGACAGCCATAACAGACTCTAAAGAGTGCTCTCCTCTAGACAGAACATTAGGCAAAAGTGATAGAATATGAATGTGATGTTATACCTTTTCAAATTGTAAAACACTTTATGACCACAATCAAATATATTTTTTAAACTTATATCAGTCAGAACATGGAGGAAAGCAGAAGAGCCACACAGGATGTTCTATTTGGGCTCTTTTTAATTTGAATTCAGTCATTTATTTTTATAGCTGGACCTAAAATCAAAAAATATCCCAACATAATTTCTTTTTGGTTACAAGCTTTACGTTTCACTTCCATCAGACATGAGTTTCATAGTAAGGTATAAAAAGGGTCACAGTTGCATTCCCAAATGCTTTTACAGTGGTTCAAGCTTAAAATCCAGCTGTCATTTTTTTCCTCTTTCTTTTTTTTATTCTGGTAGAGACAAATGGGAATGTGTGCAGACTGATGATACCAATGTCTACGACCCACATCAAGCATGTGATGGAGGTCACGTGCTGCTTTTGGGTTATCATTTTAGACTGTGGTTGAAAGTGCGAGCACATTTCCCACTGAGCGGTTAAAACGAGCAAACTTGTCAGCACTCAACATGTCTGCTGTCTGGCTGAAGACATCAACCATCCTTTGTCTGTGTTATGCTGCTCTGACTGATACAGGTAAGGCAGGTTCACTGAAAAGTTCTATTTAAACTGCAGTGTTTGTGTACTTTACATATGCCTCATTTATCATCTAGTGGTGTGGAGACATGTGGGAGAAGATATCACCATCCAGTGCAGAGGCGAAGCTGAATATGAGACCCTGTCTTTGATGAGGGGTCTCTCTCAGGATGTCCACCTTTTTCACAGAGCGAAAAATAACAGAAAAACCTTGGCCAAGGAAATTGAAAAAAGAAGTCAGACAAATGGAGAATTCCCCAATATGGACATTCTTATAAAAAACTTAACTTCAAATGACACGGGACCATACTGGTGTATTTATAAAACCTTTGACCCGTCCATCTCCACCTTGAGAGACAATAAAGGCAAGGGGTCTGTGCTCCTGGTGGTGACAGGTGAGGCTCATTTAATACTTTTTTCTCCTATAGAAACTTGTGATTATACCACAATCCAGCAGTAAAGTTTAAGAGGATCTGATTTAAGTATTCAGATGAAGATTAACAAAATAGTATTAGTAGACAGTTGTTATTTCCTTTACAGTATTTTTGCCTTGAGTTTCACATCCTGTCTATCATCAAGTTACTTGTGAACAGTCAAAGAATGGTTCTGTTTTAATTAATTCTAAGTTGAAAACTAGCAGTTTCTCTGAAGCAGGCAAATTGATTCAAAGAACAATCTCAGAACACTTCCAAAAGCATTCAATTGCAATTCAACTGGGGGAAAAAAGACAATTTAGTGACATCTTAATTTTTTTTAAAGAAAATAAAGGTGGAAAACTCCCTGCAGATGAGGATTGTGGCCAATCACATCAGTCTCTGGTCGTGGTGTCTAGTGTGATCTCTGGTGCTGTGCTACTGGGTATCATCTTGGCATTTCTCATCTGGATCATCCTTAAGGTACTTCTGATTCATCAACTATAACTATAATGTGCTTTTAAGTATGTGTGTGTGTTTTTATCTGTTTTAAATATATAAACATATATATATAGTCAAAATAATTCATTATTGGAAGGACAAAACCCAAGTATACTTTGAAAGGTTATATAAAAACATATGGAATGAAATTGGAAATGGAATTTTACACCTAAAATGCATTCATGTCAGTGCAAAGCTGCCAAAAATATGCCCATGGTAGTGATCGTTTAACATTGAAGCCATTTTGCTGTTGTTTACCATCATATAGCATTTCATTAATCTACCTAAGCAGTGGCAAAGTCTCCAATAAAAGAAACTAACAAGTTCACTATTTTGCTAACAGACAAAAACTTCCTGCTTGACACCAAAACGAAGGCCGCTCGCCACCAATGATGTTTATGAGGATATGCGTGGAACACTGAGGACGTGAAGCTAAAGTCAGAGTGAAATGCTCTGGAGCGCAATCAGGAAAGTGATGCGTGTGAAGCACTGCAGCGATTCCTTGTGGACCAAGACACACTGTGTCTACATCTGTGTATCAGTGACAGTCATAACAATGAGGTGCAGGAGAAAAGCACAAACATGAATGATTGACCTCCTTTACAAAAACATGATCATTGTTTTTGCAGTCTAAGGGATGTTTTAATTTCTTATGTAAATATGTTAATTCAATTATGTGTGTATAAAGTTCAAAATGTGATTGATTTGAAGTCCTCAAGCCTTTTTCTACACCAGTGATTTCAACTTGCCATACTACCTCCATCAGATGTTTTTCTGTAGCTTCAGACATTCCTTCCTGCCAAACATGCCGTCAACATTTTTTTAGACACTTTCTTGTAAAAACCTGTTGATATAATCTTGAATCTATAAAAAGAAAACAATATGTTGACATGGCATTGGTCTTTCTGATGTTCTGACTTGGCCTGAAAGTATGTATGATTAAAAAGAACAACAAAAAAAGTTTTTTTTTAATGATTACATTTATTTTTTGTTGTGTGTTGCAGTCCTGTATGCTTTTAGAAATATTTTGCACTTTGTCTAGAGTTCAAATTTCCAAGCCACCATCAAAATACACATCCAATCAATTCTATTTTACCATGTAGAATCTTTTATTTGGTGACACACTGTTATTATATCTCACATAAAGTTGTGCAGAAAATTTTTAAAAAAAAGAAGGAAAAAAAAAACAAATCAAAACCTGTGAAGGAGCACACAAAGAGAAGCAGAACAATGATTTATCACCACTGCCAAGTCAAGTTAGTACATGTGTTAACTTAAACAAACAGTGGGTCTTCAAACACTGTAAATCAGGCAACGGTTCACACAATATAAGTCAAGTCAAGCTGTGCTCAAGGATGAGACATTCTCTCTGAGTCAGTGCTCTGTGCATAAATGAAATCCAGCATTCTGCAAGTATAGTGGATGTTTACTAATGTTGCTTGCGTGTGGTCAGAGGCTGTTACATCTCTATCTCACGAAGCAGCGCTGAGCGGCAAGATGTGTGAAACTTGTCTTTGTGTAAATGTCAAGGTACCGCGGTGCAGGCATTGGGTTTTTGTGTGTCTTTGAGCGTGTACATGGGACCACTTGAGAAAAGTCCAGAGACGCTTAAACTCTATTTTGAGGCGAGTGTCAATGTGAGATGGAAACTGAAACCCCTCTTACAGGAAAAAACACTTCAGAACATTTTTTAAAGAAAGTTAGCCAAAAGCATCTCTGGTACTACGTCACAGCTTCATTGAGTATCAAATATTTATTCATGTGACACTATAAAAAAACATTTCTAAAAGTACAATAAAGAAATGTATTATAATTTTGGGCAACAGGGAAAAACTTTTGATTGTGCAACTATGGTTATATCTATATATGTCAAACCAGTCACAGGAAATGCCAAAAGATAAGTGCAACAGAAGCTGAGGTTCAAAACTAGGCTCTACATTCTTACATTTTTTTACATAAATTGACATTACTATGGCTTTACGGTATTATTGGATAAAAACAGGACAGGTGCTGCTATGAGTAAATGCAGAAACCATCGCATCACACAGACTCAGGTGCTGCCAGTAATGGATTAAGTTGCATAAACAACTCACTGCTTATGGCTGTATTACTCACTTTCAGAGTTTGTCAGAGACTCTGAAGCTAACAGCGGAAACTTCAGTAGGTGCTCGTAGAAGTGTAGGCAGGTGCTTGGTTTTTTATCCAAAGTCTTTGGTTTCAAAGCAACACTATCTGATCAGCATTTTTCCACTGAAGCATTTACTGTTTGATATTTGAAAGTGAAGCAAATGCTTGTATGTCTTATACTCCCCCCCTTTTTTTTAATCTTGATTAAAGCTCATAATCTGACTATAGGTGTAGTTGCAAGTTTAAAAGGCCCCTCAACATATTTTGATTTAGGTTTTGTGGGTTTGTATCAAAAAGTCAAAATAGTGTGGACTAATCCTGATGGCAATAATGTGGATGTTATGTTCCCAAAACGTCATGTGCCTTAAAAACTTTTTACTGAAACTACCTGACCAAAAGGGTCAGTGTGAATATGCTGACTTTGCTTGCTTGTGACTTTGTAAGAAACAGTTGGTTAACAGTGTGTTTTTTTCACTGTCTGGTGGTGCTGCTTTTCGGTTAAAAACCTTAACTGTGGCCTGACCAAAGTGTCTCACTCAGGAGTTTGAAGACAAGAAAACAAACAAAATCAATCAAAATGAATATCAATCAAACAAATCAAAAGCACTAAATTGAGATAGTGGCCCAACCAGTGGTCCAGTCTATAACTACAACCATTTGTCTGATATTCTTTGAACAGCCCTTAGAATACTGCAGCTAAATCATTCTAACTAAACTGTTTCACCAGATCCTAAACTAAAGTCGGGATGCTGCATGAAATCTAATTGAAAATAAAATATTAGCATACCTCATGAGGCAACACAATCCCAATAGAAGAAAATAAATCTAATATAAAAAATATCATACATTTGGATAAAAAATGTTAGCTCATCTTGGATTTGCAGGAATCAACCCCTTTTTGCTGATGAAGATTTGTAACAGGACTGTAAATGTTAGTGGGGGGCAATAATAATAAAATAACTAGTGTTCCTCTCCTCATTTTTCCAGATTTGACAAGCCCTCATCATCATTTCCACTTCAGAACTTTGTTCACATTTTACTCAGATAGGAACCATCTTGAACAACATACAAAAAAAGGCTATATGACAGAAGCTCATAACAGGAAACTGGGAGCATGAGCGTGGACTGACAAAGGCAGAGCCTCCGGTAGGTAGATGCGGTTGTCTGAATCACATTGTAGGTTTCTCCTTCCTCTTGAAGCAACAACCATTTAATACATATGGTGCACGTCTGATTCAGCAAATATGTGAGCTTTCTGCAGAAGGGCCGATGAAGTTTGCAGCAGCTGAAGGCATGCCAAGATGCAAAGCACCCAATTATAGCTCACTGCAGGGGGGGACAATGCAATGCAAAGGTGACGTCTTCTCCCATCTTCAGCTGAACAAAGCTGCAGAAACTGTTTGGTGGCAAACTAACTAACTAACAATTGTTCATTTAGGCATTTTTCAGAAACGCATGCTCACAAACAAGTTGTCTTAAAAATATTCACATCATTCCATACAAATCAACACAACTCACTCTGCTGTTTGCCCGCATTGTGACAACTATGCAAATTTGAATGACTAAAGGTGTTTTCTCCGAATGATTCTTTAGCTGACTCAGCTGCTTGCTTATGTTTTTGGGTCACGACGCAGGCACCCTCAGCCACAAATAACACTGCCACCGTTAGTCTCTTCAGAAAAAGCACATTTCAAGAGATACGACCATAGATAATTTGTATTATACAGAAGAGGAATTAAATGTATTTCTATTACCAATCCTTCCAACTTCCCTCAAGTTTATGAATATACAATACTATCCTTTTGTTTCTCCATATCGTTCTGACATCTTTAGTGAGACTGAGAAATGGTGTCTGAGCCCATGGGTGCATCAGAAGGCAGCGCACACCGGGAGAGTCAGGAGGATGTTCCTCCAGTGCAGCCACAAGAGGTCTCTGCAGCTCCCACATTTCGGGGTGTGGGTTTGCATTTTTCTGATCGTGACTGAGGCTGCCGGTTTGACTTATAGAGGCTTGAAAGGTCAAAGGCCACTGACACAACTTGACATTTGAAGAGATGAGGGCCAACGTGGCCCCAACCCACACACAAGGTTTACGGTGCAAACAAAATGCCTGACTCTGCTCCACGCTTCCATCCCACAACACAGCCCCTTCCACATCGTGCACATGTGCTCCTCATGCATGCAATAAGCCAGAGTGATAAAAGACTGGCCACAGACGCACATTATTTCTGATGACAGTTCTTCCTTCTTGCTCCCTCTTTAAACTTTGACTGAAGTACCGGTGAGTTTAATTCACTTCAGATTGCGTCGCTCACGTCCAAGAGAGCACACCTAATAACTTTTAAAGATAGCCGCCCTTATTCCAGCTCTGAGTTTTGATAGGTGAGTGACTGTTACTGTAAACCACTCCCGCTCCTGGATTGGGCGTGCGTTAGGAGCGCAGGTGTGATCGCATCCATTTCGAGCAGTACAGACTTCTCCTGGTTTAGATCAAGGTGGAAAAGAAAGACAAGGAGAGAGGTGGGAAGTTAGGGAATTCCGGAGGGTAGTTGCTGACTTGCGCCAGTTGTGATTTGACGCTGATCAGACCAGAGGTGACACCGACGGAGGCCGAGACGCTCAAAGAGAAACCGCCCAGAGAAGTTACAGATGCAAACGTCATTTTTAACTTTTTCCGAATAAACCGGAGTCGATCGCGAACATTTTATTTTTAGGAGAAACTGGGAGAATCTGCAGCTATGAGGAAATCTTCATATTCAGGTGAGGGCGACTTGAGCAGTTGTTAGTGTCTAATTGTGCGCTATCTACAAAAATATCCCCATTGAGCACATTCGTTTCCATTTCTTTTAAAGAGAAAAAAAGAAAAAAGGGCTCTAACCTGCCAGATCTTTGTAGGTACTTTCGTGGCAAATGTTCACCTAATTATAGGCATACATTAAATGCGAGAAGTCAACTTTTTATATGCATTTGTAAGTTAGAATTTTGCCTAAGCTGAAGGGCCCACGCACGAAAATGTGGGTGTGGTTTTTGAGACAATTCCCTGAGATCTGAACTCTGTAACTACTCACAGGCTCAGACTGAGACACTGAAACAGAGGGTGAAGTAGAGAGCAGAGCTCGTTTTTTTCCGAGTCTCATTTTCTTTTAAGCTCTGAAAAACAAAGGGAAACGGAAATTCTGCAGAGCTCGAACAGTTTTAAGCGGTTCACTCCTCCCAACACGGGTAATAAAAAAGCCTGCTTTATGCGTAGCTTAGTTTACTGGTTCAATTCATTTTCAGACTGCCTGGATCTGATTGTAGATCTGATTATGTTCGGAAAAACACTCTCAGCAAAGCATATACTCTAACACTTCCTATTAGGTACACCGTTTTAAAACATTTGACATTTTTTGGCTAAATAGAAAAACCCTCTGTTTAACCAGTATTTTTGAAATAATGTTATTTGGGATCAGGTGGTATCTTTTTTTTTTTTTTTTTTTTTTTTTTTTTTTTTATTTATTTTGGAGGTTTTAGCAGATGCAAAAAAAAAAACACTTTTTGTTGTCTTTACTTTTCCATGTCCTTTCGGAACCACTCACCAGTAAGTGAGAAAATGCTGGGTGTCATTTCCTCAGATGGAACTCAGACTTGCTTCGCTGGCGTGGCAAACTTTGATCCATTATGCAGGAAATGTGAAGTACTGTTGCACCGTGGCCCAACATAACAATTTTCTACCCTAATGTGAGACAGCACTGTGAGAGAAAAGGGATCTATTAAATTGTGACCTTAACAACAGGATTCTTTGAAGGACTCAAACAAAGGCTTGTTGTCTCTCATCATACTGGAGTAGTTAACATAAGATGGACAATCAGAGGGCTGCTGTGATTTTGGCCAATAGAGACCAAAGTTGAACTATCTGGAGTGAATGAAAATCATCTGAATCGTGGAGGCGGGGGTTGAACTGCACTATGGGTCTAAAAACAAAACAGTGGTGATATAAATAGTTCCGGTCCCTTTGCTGGATCTGGGTTTAAAACATTTTGCATCATAAATGGGACCATGTATCCTGAAATATATCAGTGGATTTTAAAGGAAACAGTGTGAAGTGAAACATGAGAGAAAGTGGATCCTGCAGCAAATCACACTTTCCGTGATGACATTTGAAGTAACCAAGTGAAAGGCCTGATATTAATCCAAATAAAATGTTATAGAAATCCATATTACCAGCAGCCCACGTCAGGAAAATCAGTAGAGTTTAAGTGGATCTGAGCAGGGGACTGGACTAGATCATGAAAGCTGAAGGTCAAATTCCCATGTGCGAAACGTTTGACTGTTTTCCTTCTCTCAGGATGAACATAATGTTTTGTTCATATACACAGATAATGTTTGAAATTCTAAAGGGGAACCACTCCACATGCATGTACTGCACCTTTGTCTCCTTGTCTTACCTTCTCTCTTTCTTCTCTGCCAACTTTCCCTTTCTTATCTTACAGTTTACTATCACCACCATCTTCCCCAGAGCTCTCTGCCCTCCTCCTCCTGCCCCTCTCTGTCTCTCTGAACTGCAACTCAGTCCAGGCCGGCGGAATGCCGGCTTTCCCGGCTCCCCTTCCTAAACTCTTTGTGTGATGGAGTGTCTGACAGTTTTCCAATGGAGCCAAGCACATGTTGGGTCATGCTGCCTCTCCTCCTCCTCCAGTTGTGTGTGAGAGAGAGACCGAGGGTGAGATCGCTCTTCGCAGTGCAACATGTGCGGAGCTGTCACATTCTTTGTCAGAGCCTCCACTTGGGGAATCATCTAATAACAAAGCGTGTGTATCCTGATGTGAGGAGGATTGTGAAAGGCCATCCTCTGAAATCAGTGGGGGTGTTTGGACAACCATCAAGGGATGTGGGAATGTGTGTGTATTTTGTATGCAAATACTCCGGCAGAAAAGACACATAAACGTGTAGACCGTGTATCCTGTGCATGCGGAGATTGATTTAAAAATTTGAAAAGCAATATGTGAGTGTGTCATGTTTGGGGAGGGGTTATGCATGTCTTTGTTTCTGTGTTCGCTCATGCAACCCCTCACTTCTGAAGCCTGTTCATAGAGCCGATCCCTGCCTTGTACACCACTCCCTCAGGTTGTCTGGATCAATGAGTAACCTGTGTGAATAACAGCCCCCTCTCTCATGCACCCACACACACACGGACACACACGCAGTCATTATTTTCCAAGTATACTCCTCCTGGTATGTGCTTTTCTGTCCTTCTCAAAACAAGAACAACTAAATCTCCTTGTACCTGGGTGACAAATGCCTCCGTCTGTGCTGCATTATGGCTTTTAGCCTGTTTATTCTGGAGCTCGAGCAGGGCTTTGATTCAGAGCCTAAAGTGATTGTTAAATGGGAACTTAAAAGTCAAGCCATAAACTGTGTTGAAACATATTTGCCCTGTCATCTAGCAGAGCATGTCAGGGATGGTCTAACCCTCAATTTGCAAGCAAGAAGCCTGTGAATAATAGACTAATAAGGTATTGGAACATATGGACATGCATGTACAGTACTGTGGTTTGTATGATCTAACATAGGTGTGTTTTTAAACCACAGGGTTGAGCTTTTCAGACCACTTTGAAAACAGAATCTAAGTTGGAGATGTAATGTTGTGAAGAATAGATGGATGGCAATAAATAACTTAAAATACTGAGTAATTCTAGCTTTTCTAACTCACCTGATCCCATATGAATTCAAAGTAATATGTTCTGAATGATAACATAATAAGAACAGTCCCAACACTGACCCAGAGTCAGATCTAATACACATCCATCTATCTCTATCTAATACACATTAGATCTGGCTCAGATTACCATATTTCTAGCTTTTATTGAAGTACTAAGCTCCAGGTGGGGCAGATAATTTCTTTAAAACTCAAAGTGGAAGATTAACAAATACCCAGGAAGTCAGGATAGATTCCTTTAATGATCTACTTTGAACATACTAGCTGTCTGATCTTTCCTTTCTGAGATGTAGATGTAATAGCGCAGATGATAGAAATAATGGCTGATTTAACTCATATTTGTATTGTAGCATGTAAAAATGGAGAGGAAATTTAAACTCAATGAAACTTGAACCATTTTCAGCATCAGCACACCAGGTGTTTCCAGTATTTGTGCATAAATATGTTTCAACTTTTCAAGAGAAAAAAATAGATTATGCTAATAGGATCAATTGGGAGTACACACCTTAGTATACGTAGCCCACATTTGTTACACATCACAGTATTTCCTCATAACTTGTGCAGCAGCCTGTGCTGCTTTCAATGTGAATTACAGAAAGGAAATCATTTACAGTTACACGTCATTAACCCGACATTCATGTTTTTGAGCTGTGGGAGGAAACCGGTGTGCCTGCAACGTCACTATGAAATAATCTGCACAATGTCTGCTTTCCTGTCAGTGTTTTCATCTTACCCTGACCTGGACCCAGCCTTACAGCAACCTCAACCTTTTATCACTGCCAAATCTAACCCTAACGTAGCCCGAACCACAAGCAAGCAGGGGGTGCCCTGAGCGTGTTCCAATGGTGACAGAGTGAAACATTACTGAAAGTGGAACTGACGCGTGACAAATTAAAGGGACAGAGTGATAAAACCAGTGGATCATCTCACTGTACGGTACAAGGGTTCAGGTTGGTCACCTGTCTGCGGGTGCCCGGTGTAGTGGAGACTAATCATAGCAACATGAGTCCTGCTCTGTATTCGATTTATCTAATCTATGCAGCCATCAAGTGCTTTGCAACAAAGTGTCATCTGCAGTGCGGAGTTCCCCAGACTCCAGTCTACGTTTTGTCTCGGTGCTGCGCACCCTTTCCCCCCCTAACAGGCGTATGGAGCCGACTCTGAAGTGGCCACTCTGCTCTGCATTTATTATCCGCAGCCGAGAATGCAGCTCTGTGATGCTGACTGCTGCTTCGGGGGGTTCAGCTCACACAACAGACCGCCTGTACTGTACTACAGCTTGAGGCTACAAGAGAGCCAGTAAAGAGATAATGGCAGGCTGAGAGAGGTTCCTACGTGTGGTGGAACATGTGCACTGCCATCCCAGCGTGAATATTAGAATAACAAATACTAATCGTTTAATCTATGAGTGTCTTTTTTAAAAGTGGGCCCATGAGCCAGTACCCACAGTCAGTCGATGTGCGTGAGCCGCCTGTACTTGTCATGACATGACTGAATATTTTATTGCATTGGTTTAAGTGTTAGTGATTCACTTCTGTTTAGAGAACTCATTCAGGTCCTGATTAAGCATGGTAATACTTGTGAAATGCAAGTCTTTCAGTTGGGTTGAAAGATTTAATCCTACAGTAAATGCGCCTGCTGTTTAGAAAGTAGAGTGGGACGTTCAATGAGCACTGTCTGCTTTTTCAGAGCTGGCTTCTAATCATCCAACTTACAGCTTACTGCAAGTTACTTACTGCTTAAATCTGATCATCGTTAAATGATCTGATTGTTTGAACGCAGGATGGTCAAGCATATAATGAAAAAAAGAATGCTAAATGCACACATTGGTTCAAACAAAACCTATGCCATGCAATGTATGCATGAAGTGCATGATGCTTCATGCTTCAGTATGAAGATGGAATTAAGTTGTTTGCTTAGCTGCCTCCACGTCACTTCCTTTGTGCAAACACGAAAGTCTCCTCAAACAATCAGACTCTTAAAACTTAAAATTCAGGTTAGCCTGAAATGTTTTTCCCACATTGTTTTTTTGCAAATTTACATTCAGCTCTCTCACATGAGGTACTGTAACTACATATTACCCTGGGAGGCTCTAACTCATAAAGCGCTATGGACTATTTAACTGGCTCCCTTGGTTTTAACAACCTCACAACAGGGAGGGCTGATCCTTATCGAGCACAACAGCATTGTTTATAGACTGCGGTAGCATCCTGTCTAACCCAGTACAAAACACCTTTTCATGATTGAACATGAGCGTGTGTGCTCATTGTGAGGAAAACGGAGAGGCTGCGCGTGTTTGGAAAAGCTGTGTTGGTTTTCAGTGCGCTCGTTGAGTGAGAAACTCGTAGAAAAAGGTGTTGCCAGCCTGTTTCTTTGGCGCCAGAACAGCGGCTATTCATTTGGGAGGAGTGCTGTTCAGGGTCACGGCCAATGGCTTTTCCAAACTACGTGTGCATCCTCATGTTTGTGTGAGTGTGTGTGGGTGTCAGGGTGTGTTTGGTGCAGTCCTTACTTCAGGGGTTGGCTCGGCTGCACACAGGTGAAGGTCTTATCTGGGTTGTAAAAACAATCTTGAAAAATGTCTATATTGCTTTTCATTCAGCCTTAGTCTCTTTAGTTCGTTCTCGCATCCCCCCGCCCCAGCTCTTTCACAGGCAGAATTGTGAAATACTGTGTTTGCAGCATATCCTTAACATGTAATGAGGGCCATAAACACACTGAAACAGATGGATGAGCAGGAACCAGGGCTTTGGTGACGTTCAGCCTTTTACACTTCATAACATAAACTAGAACAAATTGTAATTGTATGATCCGACTGTCCATACTTACATAATTTAATGTGACTGGATCTCTACATACAAAATACACCAAAATGTTTGTAATAGTTGCAAAATACTTAAGAGAGTAATATATGTAGTAATGAAGGAAAAATGTTTCTCTTGCGTACCGTCAACACATATTGGAACATATGAGAAATCATTGATTTATTCAGACTAATAATCATACTATTCCAGTGATCAGCTACTGTTTGGTAGATCCAGCACATGTAGAGACATAAATCCTATATCATTAAAAAGATATATCATGGAAAATCAACAGCACGCATTAAGGGTGCTGGAAATGGAAAATATTATTTCAATTTCAATTATCCTGTGGATACTACAAATTAAGTATATTTTATTGTAAGTGTCTTTTTTATATGTCCACACATAAAAGTAAAAATGTCTATGTCAGAATTGAATCTAAATGGAAAATGAATTAAACTTAATTTTTGACGATAACTTTAAAGTCTGTAATCAGTACAATCACGTTTATTCTTCATCACAACAATCTTCTGACAACCTTCCTGTCTTAAAGTGTTTTCAAGTCGTTCTCAGGAATTGTTCTCCAAGCTTTGTGCTTCCAAACCTCTTCTTTGTCCTAATGATTCTACAATTAACTTCCAATTCTCCAGTCCAGAGAATTAGACTGGAGAATTCTCCTGCTTTGGTTTACTTTATCCTTTTCTCCATCTGTCCCTTCCATGAAAATGCCTTGTTGACATCCATCTTTCCAAGGAGACAATTTCCAATGAGGCTTCAGTGAACAGTAGATGCATCATCTTCAGAGTCAGATGCATTTCTTAGGTCCTGTGTCAGCCTATTGCTATTTTGTTCCCTCGTTTAGATCGTTTTCAGATAAAGTTCATCTGCCGTAAATAGTCTTAGACCTGACACTTCTTCTTTTGTCTGACAACTGTCCAGTACACTTACATGACCTTCAGGGCCATGAGCCAGATTTTCAGCCTAATAGCACTTAGGGAATGCATTGTTGGCACTGAAATACCATTTCATGTCTGAAAGCAGGCCTTGTATCGCATTGTTGTAGCTCCAGGGTGTTACTACAAGAGGTCAGGGTGGAGAGGGAGGGAATGAAAGAGGAAAGGCCAGGATACTTCACCTCCGTCTTAATGCTCAAATACAAGCACTGTGGCCTCCTTAAGCAAACACAAGAATCTCAGGTGGTTGTGTGCTCTGCAGAGACAGAAGATGTATTAAAGTTTTGTAAGTCATTCCACCCTCTTTTGCAGGCCATCGGCGTGTGTGTGTGTGACTTGTATGGAAAGGTTATAATAAGGTATTAAGATGTGCATGACATCAGTGAAGGGTTCCTACAAAGAGAGGATTTGTGCTTGTGTGATTTCCTTTATGTCTCAAGTGTGTCAAAGTGCAGCCCCCTCTCCCCTCTGTTTACCCTCTCTGGTCATTGACACCAACAACTAATCAGTTGATGTATTTGTCCAGGCATCGCAGCACTTCAGTGGTCATGCTACAGACACGACTCAAACCACACCAAGTCTAACTAAACACTGGATTTGACATCAATCACTGAAACAAACATTCAGATCTATACGTTGACTCTGTGCTGCTTTATGACTTGAAACACCCCAAGAAGGTGCAGATTTTCCATTAGTGTAAACACCCCTCCCATTCTTATGCATCATATACATGATGTGTGACCCCTGCTGCACTCAGCAGTGCCATAAAGCAAATATGACATCGGAAGATAACAAATCCCCTCGAGGGGAAAAAAGACAAGGATCATGGTGTTTAAATGAGTGTGTATTTTCTGTGGCCTCAGACAAGACTGTGCAGGTGTGTACAGCATACTGCAGACAAATGCTCTTTTGTATCTGCATAATACATGTGTAAATCCTCTGGTTTGTGCGGTACCTGCTCTTTACCCTCACCATAAACCACACAACTACTGAGTTTATTGAACTATGTTTTTCCATATAACACAACGATGTGCTAATGTCGTTTAATTGTGTTGGGCCCACTGTTTCCTTAAGAGTGTTGCAGTAAAACAGAGAACCTGATTTGTTTAAGGGTGTGTAATAGTGTGTGTGTTTATGTGTTTTTTTTCCAGGTTGTGCTCCTGGCATAAAAGTAAATATGTACAGACATGTTTTTAGCTGCAAGACTGATAGGATAGACTGACTTTCTTTTTCCATATAATTCAAGCATATAGACACTGCTTTTACAGTTATCGAGCATGCATTGTGTCTATGCACAACCATCTCAACTTCCATGGATATAAGCTTTATCATTTTCCAGTTAAGCTTTATTGAAAAAAAAAGAATGGGTGAGGGTTCTTGTAGAGAAGCATATACATGGCAGCCAAGAATTGTAAAAGGCTTTTCAGACAGACGAGTCAAATATGCAATCTCTGTAGGGTTCATTAAAGGCAAATAACATGAAATTCAAATTTAAAGTAACATATATCTTATATGCTGAAATCCAGTTGTGCATGTCGTTTACTCATTTCCATGACAGGAAATGACACATCTGTTTATCCACAGCTCAGAACATTTCAGATTTACAATGCTTGTAAAATAGGTTATGCAATTGGTGTCTTTGTAGATAGTGCTCAAACTCCCATATTGGTTCAATTTTGAGTTAAAATTCTGTTTAATGCAAGTGACACAGAAGCTCCTCATTGAAACCCAAAAAGTGTGAGGGTGGTCTCCAAACAGGTTTAATGGAGGAAATGATATATTAGGAATCAAAACAATAACTTAATGTTTGAGATTTTGCGTAAGAGCTTGGACTCATTAGTTCTCGGGGGAATTGAAATGCTTCTCGCAAAAGTCGGAAACGAATAAATCCCTGTTGAAAGACTACTTACGTGTTTGTGGTTCAGTGTTGTGATAGCAGTCAGAAGTTTGTGGTCTTGGCTCTTTCAAAATTGAATGCGTGTACAAGACACAAAAAACAGAATCGTGATTCAATTCAGCCAATCTAAACACAAAGGTGGGGTAAGAGTCGTGTCATTTTTTCCGTACCTCCCAGCTGATGGAAGGCCTACTGACTCAGGCTTCCAGAGCCCCTGACCTGACCCTCTTCCTCACCGACACGCAGGCTCCTCTCAAAATGAAGATTTACAGTGAGCTAACAGCATGTGGGAGGCTGTGGTTGTCGCTTCAGAACAAGGTCAAGATCTGTGGATATATGATTATTTTTTTCATTTGAAAGATTATTTAGCACTCTCCGTTTTATATGGTGCCATGAGGTTTAAATGAAGTTCCTTTCACAAACATTTAACTTTGAGGCCAAACAGCATTTACAGAAAGCATTTATTTCACAGTAAAAATAATCTTTGGTGGGTCTGACTGCTCAACTAATGATTTACAGAGTCGAGACCTTCTTTACCTCACAGCTGCTGTATGGAAAGTTTAGATAATTTTATTGCCATTTATTTACATAAAAAGATATTCATTATGTATTTCTATGCTTTTGTATATCGATTATCAGAATGATCAACACTGCATTATCATGGCACCAGTGAAAGCACAAGCTCCACCTCCTCAATGTCATAATCTTTCACTCCCTTTTTTAAAATATGCTGTCTCTCAGTGAGGAAAGTGACTAAGTCTTAAACATCCCTCACACGCAGTGTAGAAGCTTTACTCATATCTTCCAGTCATATAGTGGCATACCGGCTCTTTGTCCCTCAGACCAGCTGTCTTTGGTTTGAACAGCAGTGGTAAAAAAATAAACACTATGTTTGCCGGCTTTTTGGCCAAAAATGTCTCATCATTCTCTGATTTGTGGTAAAAAGTATTTCTAACAGCTTGAAAACAGGATGGTACAACTGACTCATCAGCCACCGGATAAGAACTTACCTCATCTTAGCAGAAGTCGGTGCAGGAAGTGGGAAGAGAAAACAGCTTGCTTGTGGTCGATCTAAGAGCAGACAGCATCTCCTTAGCATGTTGTTGCCTGTTTTAGAACGGGCCAAACAGAACAAACGGAACACTTGCCTTCTGTCTCAAGCTGTTCTCGGTAACACTACAATTCTTAGTATTCTGACCATTTTCTAAAACTACATGTTTACTGAAATCGTGATTTGCGCATCTCACCTCAGTAACAGCGCTTGTTTGACTGACCTTTTTATACAGTTATAATGTGTAGTAATTTTACTCAAGCTCATTCTAAATATGGTTATTTTACTTTTTACTTTATATAGTCATTTAATGTAATGTACCATTCCATTCAGTCATGCACTCAATAGCAAATCACCATCTGAACACAAAACATTTTTTCCCTCGTTTCTCCCCTGCTGTTGATTAAGCAGAACTGAATGCATTCATTCTCATGCAGACTGGCCAGAGCTGATCGATGGGGGATTATTGTGAGCGTTCCACCAGAATCACAGCAGACTGGAACCAGCATTCCTCTGATTCCAAAACCTGCAAGCGTCATGTAGGACACAGCTGTGCACATGTGGAGCTCTTAGAGTAGCATAATGCCGAATCTTGTATTTTCCTGAAGAAACACACACACTAGTTAGTGCCTGCAAATCATTTGTAGCATCACTGTATTACCAAACTCAAAACCAAAAACAGCATTACAAGGTCATTTAAACTATTTTGATTTTTAATGGGATCAGTAATCTTTTTCTCTGCTCACAATCTGAATTCTGTTTTCATACATTTGTCATAACCTGCTTATTCTCATAACCTCTGACATCAATCCTCTTTAGTTCTTGAGAATTAGGGTTTTTTTTTTACTGACTTCAGCAGTTTAGAAAAGCAAAAAACAAAATAATCTTTTGCCTGCCTTCTAAAGTCTGTCTCCCTGTGGTCAGACAAGAAAAGAAATATTCTCTCAAGCACTACTTTAATTTGTTTTTCCACATAGCAACTGTAGATTATTTGGCTTTAGAGACATTATGAGGTAATGGATTTCCATTTGTGACCTTTCTGGTCTCTGTTGATTTAGCTGTTTTCTCCTATTTGGTGTCCAAATGGGAGCAGGTGTGTCTTGGAGTAAATCTGAATCCAGTCATTTGGAATTTGGATATTGCATCAATAAATAGATAAATGAAATATTTTCTTTTAAGGTAAAAAACAATCAGATAAACCAAACCATTCTTTTTTTTTTTAATAGCGGATCTTTTATGATTTTTCAATTTTTTTCTGAATAGAATTTCAAATATAGGTTTTATATAGAATCAGCCTTTGAGTTTTTTCCTTAGTTTGATTCTTAGCACAAATGTTATTAATAAACAGCCAAATTCTAGAGGATATCCTTGATTTGTCCCACTCTCTTTTTTCAGCACGCTCAGCCAGCGCTCGAACAAGGAGAACAGACCGGGAAGGATCCACCATTACCAGTCCCAGTGAGTAGATGGCATGTCTTTTCACTGTGACCAGTCATCCCCCCATCCTATTATACAGATATAAATACTGTACCTGCAAATATATAGAGCACACTGCGAAAGGGTGTGCACTTTAATCCTCAGTAGAATTTTGATTGGTTTTAACTTGGAAAAGTTGTTGCAAAGTGAAATGAATACATTAACCTTTTTTTCAGCTGCATTTGCTTTGGTCTCATGGTCAGTTTCACTCCATGTCTTTTATCCCCGGTGTAAACTCAGAGAGCCCCGTGGCGGTAGCTGTAGCATCTTTTGCTTTCCTTGCCTTCTTGATGTCAAAAAGATTGACAGTTCAATATGACTGTGGCTGTATATTTGAAGCAGTTGCCTTCAAACAGTGTAAATATGTTCTTAAAGTTTGATCATTCCTACATTGTAATGACAGATAAATAAATGAATTACTTCTAAAGTGTAGCATCTGTTGGATGCATATGTAATTACTGTCTATGCAAATGTTCAATACACTCAGCATTGTGAAATACGAAATTGATAGCTTTTAGCAAATAATGAAACTCAAGTTTTACCAAACTGAAGCCATGAATCGTCTTGCTACCTCACTGGGAGAAAATGTTGCTTTCATAACATGTCCAACATGCAAGCTGTGTCTTGACAAATAAGAGGGTTATATACTGTAGCCACCAGAGGTGTGTTCACCCACAGACACCAAGAAGCAGAAGTGAAGAAAAGAGGTGGCTCAGCATTTTGTGGTGGTGTGCTTTGTACCCCTGCGCATTTAGACTAATGTGTTTGACTCTGTCACTATATGTGCACAGGGAGTCTAAAAAAAGCTCATAAAACTAAGAAAAGAAAAAAATCAGAACATATCATCAAAAGATCAAGCTGCCACTGCTTGAGTGTTATCATAACATGCAAACACACTTATGTGTGTTTGCATGTTATTGCAAAAATGCAATTGTCTTCTTGACCAAGGTATTACACCAGTCTGATTTACAAAACACACGTATGCATGGCACA
This sequence comes from Menidia beryllina, assembly GCA_013363375.1. Lineage (NCBI taxonomy): Eukaryota > Metazoa > Chordata > Actinopteri > Atheriniformes > Atherinopsidae > Menidia > Menidia beryllina. Next base: position 4,022,264 of record JABUIW010000047.1, read on the forward strand.
GCATATTGAGCACAAATGAACACACAGGAAGTGCTTAAGGCTGTGGGCCTTACCCACAGCCTTAAGCTGGTGATGGACACACTAGATGGCAACAAAGATCTGCCAACAGGGCAGATTTATGAGCCAACAAGCGCATGTTTCAAAAGATGCTCAAATGTAATTCATTAGCAAATTAACAGGCACACTGTGGTGTCCAACACTACCTGTTGGTCCAACTGTGGTGAACTTACATCATTTGGCTCATCTCCACAAATGAACTTTTACTGCTGTTCATATCAAGCTAAATTTGAATGAAATGTGTGTTCATCTTGTCATCAGAGGGAAGGTCAGAAAGACTGTTGTTTGGTTGTGTTGAGCTCAACAATTAAACAAAAAAGCTATCATGAGCACATTTCAATAACTTTTGACTCCAGAAATTTTGTGGTAAATGCTTATCTTTTCTTCTCTCCTGTGGAATGTTTGTGCACAGTGTTCTCTTTTCTATAAAGTCATCTGAGTTTCCATATTTTGGCCATTTGGGGCCGCTCACGCACAGATTTTTTCTCAGTTCCTCAGTCAGTGCCCCAGTATAAGAGACTAACTATGCTTTTCTTTTTTTTTTAAATGTGACTGGATAAAATTGTATAAGTGGCTAAAACACTCACACAAATGCACTAAATCTTTCCATGAAAACACAAACACATGCAATGGGTCACCAGGGGTGTGGGCTTTGCACAAGACAGCAGACTGACACATCTAAGTGTGTTTGAGCTCTCTATCAGTGTTCAGACGCTTGCCTTCTGACCTCTGACCTTTGGCGCAGTGTGAGGGATGTGCCCACAGTCAGAGGTCATCTGAGTTTCCTGAACACACATTTCAGAGCGAAGGCTGGTGTTCTACCGGGGTTAAAAATGCTTGATTACTTTCTAATGCGTTTTGTCTTTCTGCCTCTTTTCTTCAACGGTAACACACTCAAGCTTTCTCCTTTTTGGAAAGGTGCTTCTCCTGCTTCCACCTCACATTGTTTTAGCACATCAGTGTTGCTACAGTCAGCCGTCGTCTTCACTCTGTATCCATTTCATCATTTGGAAGCCTTGACATACTTTTCGGAGAACTCTCACACCAGCTCGCAAGTTTACAGTTGGTATCGAATGAATCACAGCAACACGCATACACACACACAAGGGACATTATAAGTTAGCTGACAGAAGACTTTTCTATCCTTCTGGTTATTTTTGTCCACAAGGAGCCCGTCTATGTCACATGGTGGAGTTAATGGTTTCTATTTTCAAGATACAATGCGGCTTCAGTCTTTTTGGTCTGAAAAAGAAAGGAAAGAAAGGCCAGAAATGCAACATATGATCAGCACATGGGGATGTCGTAATTGTGAATTCATTAGCAAGACACACTGAAGGAATCAAAGTGGGGAGAGGGAGGGAGAACAGAGATCCTGCAAGGAAAGAGAGAGTAGAAACAGAAGGAAAAGAGACAGAGGGAGGGAGGGAAGGAGTGAGGGAGCGATTGACGAGAGAAGAGGGAAGTCTAAAAAAAGGCAGGGAGGGAGAGAGTGGAGTCAAAGAGCAGACGTTACATGTGGCCGTGGAGGGAGTGATCCCGTCATGGAGGGGGACAAATTCTCAGGTAATACAAAAGCTAAATCCTCCTAGCCGAGATGAACTACTGCTTTTTACTTCAGTGTGGTACAATCAGCTATTTTACTGGGATTGTGTGGCTTTCTGTGTGAGTCTATTTCCCCCTCCATGGTATTTTCCACTCTCTCATTCTGTCCTGTTTGCTGACTGCATGTTTTCTTTGGGGTTTGGAACTGGAGCTGGGAGCTCCACGGCGTCTATGTAGCAGCTTTGCTGACCAGTTTTGGTCTTTATCTGTGCTGTTTCTGCAAGGTTTGCATTTAGGATTGTTCTCTTCGCCCTTCTGCTTTTCATTTTTACCCCTGAAATATTTGGGTATTTGCAGGATGTTCATGAGTCCGGATGACTTCATGACTCTGTCTGCTTTTGGAGTTTCTTCCTGATCTAACTTTGTGTGGAGTTGACATAAAAGCATCACTTTCTTCTCAGATCTTTTTTTCTCCATCCACATTCTCCCACTCTTCCTTGGTGTGAAAACAGGAAAGCACTCTGTTTGAACAGTACAACTCTTGTCCCTTGTGGCTCTTAACCCGCTTTGGTCATCCGTGAGTCCCTCCTTTGGTTAACAGGACAGAGCAGAGAAAACCCTCCCTTAGTTCACAAAAGGAGTCTGGCCAACTTCGACAATAGAAAATTGTCTGTGCATTGCTCATAAGCTTTTGTCTGCTTCCGGTGTGGTGGCAGAGTATGCGCGCTGGACGCTGTGCTAAAGTCATCAGTGAGTCATTGCTGTTCCCTTCGTAATGGAATTTTTATTAGTTTTAGTCTGAGAGTTGTTTGAAAAATGAGAGCATGAAGAAAACGTTGCAAAAAAGAGAAGGTCAAGCGGCTGTGGCACCGCATGTGAAAGTGTGCCTTTAGAAACAGTGTGTGAATGTGCAGAAAGGTGGTGGATGTAGTCATATGTGACCTAACCCAACACCTGCATGTTGTGTTAATTGTGGCCCCCTCTCTGCAGGTGCTTCCTCCAGGGTGCCGTCACAGATTGGCCACACATTCTATATATTTCTGTCTTGTTTGAAAACTCCCTCACACATCTATGTGTTTATATTTTCAAGCATGTTAAAACGTCCCGTTTTTTATTTGGGGCCAGTACAATGTTTCGCTTAAGGCATAAGTCCTAGTAATGCTTTTGATAGCATAGAACTGTGAACACAATCGTCATATTTTCTTGCCCTTGATTAAAGCTTCTCCCTCACAGGTCATCTTAAGCCACCACACTGTTTCTCCAGTAGTTTACTGTGGTGTACACAGTTGTATTCAGTCTGTAAATGTGTTGCTACATCTTCATACAATTTATTTGCCTGGATGGTTTCACATATAGTATTTCACCTGATATAGTGTCTTATTACATCATACATTGTCCTGTTGCTGCCTGATATCACATGTGCAGCTCATATGAAACCTGGCCATGCTTCATAGTGAACAGTTACCTACCCTCTTCTGCTCTTTATTCTGCTCAGATACACAAAACCCAGACTTTTTTTTGTCTTGGGCTGTTCTCTACTACCATATATCTATCTATGTAACTATTAAGATAATTTCCTCATTTCTATTCTATTCTATTCTATTCTATTCTATTCTATTCTATTCTATTCTATTCTATTCTATTCTATTGTAAATGTTACAAATTGGACAGAATGCTGGTCTAAGTTTGAATGTATGCTCTAAAGGTATGCACCTATTATTGAGGTTGGATCTAATGTATATATTCAACAAAGCCATAGTTTTGTATGAACTCATCTCTTTCAACGCTGCTTTTTTTGTATTCCTACCTCTGTGAGTTCTTTCATATTTGTGTGCAATAACTGGTTACTTGAAATTGTGTTAATATGTGGTTTGAAATGTAATAAAAATTCAATCGGCCTTTCAATAAATTTATCTCACAACAATTCCTAGATAGTATTGAGGTTTTACAGATCAGCCTCAATACAGCAGTGATTTTACATGTCAGTTTCACTTTACAGTGTCAAATCATTTGTTTAAGTTTAAGGGAATACTGTAAACATCGTCCATTTGAATGATAGTATGTAATGCACAGTGATTAACCACTTCTACCAACGTATTGTATGAATTTTTCCCTCTCATCTACCTCTGCCTGCTTTCTTCCTCTTTGATTCAACTGACGTGAAGTGCAAACTCTCCATACACAACTGAGTTTGTGAACAAAGCCTGAAGGGGCTGACGTGTCTCATTAATTCCAGTCACAGTGGGATCAGCTGATGGGATCGGGTATGACACAGCTGTGGTCAGAGGTCTATTAAAACCACTTGACTGGGAGACTAGCTAAATCAGCACATCTGTATGTCTCCTTGAGTAATTTCACTGAGAGTTGCTGGTCATCTTGAGTCTCCTCAGGGAGTTTTCTGTTTGATAGGTAGCATATATTTCCTCCACTGGGTGGGGATGCTGAGTTGTGTATATGAACATTTAATTTCATTCAAGATTTTTTGCTGAACAGTCTCTTAAAGTTGAGTGAAGAACACATTTGGTTTGAGTGAAGAACACATGGTTTGCTTTTTTTCATGTTGGTATCTCTATGTTGTTTAAGATCCCCGCTGAGAGGTATAGACTATTTTTGTTTGCGTTGCCATGGCGACATGCTAAATAGAACAGTAAGTGCCTGCATCTGATAGTACTGGCTTGCATATGCTACTTAAGAGAGCCATTACCCGGTGGGGAGATGGAGCAGAGGGCAAAGGAGAATGAATTAAGAGAGTAAGGTCTAGTAAGGTCTATTGAGAGTTATCTCTGGTGGTGGACAGCTGCTCTCAGTATTCACTAAGATATCCCATCCAATCAAAAGGAAACATAATGTGTGTGTGAGTCTGAGTAAAACACCAAAAAAGAACAATTACTGAGCAATGCTGTTGAGGGATATGCCATTGTGTGTGTGAGCGTGTGTGTGTGTGCAGTGCAGTCTGCCATGTCCTCAACAGGTGCTGAATCTGATTAAGGTTTGTGGAGCCGGGCAGGGTGCTGATGTTTAACATTTGGTTCAGGGCAGCTGCTGTCACCACAGCTGTGCATCTACTTTAGATGAAGCTACTCAGCCATGTGGGCTGTGGGGCCTCGGGAGGGGGTTTCATGTGTGTGAGCCTGCATCTACAGCTTTTAGAGACAGTTGAGCACACTTAACTCGGGCTCTGCAACCTTCACGTTTGTTCACCTTTGGGTTTGAACGCGTTTTCCTTTGTTAGAAAACATCTGTTCGCATGTAGGACCTCGCGATATCCTCGGCGTGGAGATTTTCCTGCCATTCTTTCCCCCTTTTAGCTGAAAGCACTGAGAGCACAGTGGAATACTGTTCTGAAAACCAGGCCCTGCTCATGTGGGGCTTACACTAACAGCACTGCTATATTCATTAGTCATGCTAACACTGCTCTTTTTTTTTCTCACACTGCAGTTATATCTTCCTCCTTCCAGGTTTCTGTCTCAGACACAGGGTACAGTGTCACCTCCAGTATCCCTCTCTTTGAATATGCTCTCTTTTTCCCCGGTGCCTGGGGAGGCTCTTGGCTTGGTTTTTTCCTAGCTCTCCTCTCCTTCTTTCCTTATTCATTCCATCCGAAACCCTGAACCAGGTAGAGTTGCTTATTATGGTGGTTGCCATATAAACAGAGTCCCAAATAATTCCAAAACATACATACGTGTGAAAATGAGCGCATCCGCCCCAAACGCACTCCCAGATTTTACCCGGTGCAGATGGCTTCTTTGGTCATACCTGACTCATGAGTGAGCTGTCCACCTCACAGCCAGCAAAGCATTTTCTGTTAGAGAACAAATGCAGCAGGAAGCTGCCGTTTCCTGTGTGATAAAGACTGAATGTTTAACACAGATAAAGAATTTAATTCTTCTACAAGATTTTTTATCTTTGCTTCATTGCCTCTATACATCACAATTAAAGTAGAAGGATCTAAGTTATATAAGTTATTCAGAAAAGACAGACATATATAAAAGCTTCTTGTATTTCTGAACAAAAATGTCATTAATCATTCAATGAAAAATAAGCGAAATTTCACAAAAAGTGTGTGGAAAAATAAGTAGAATTGTACAGCTCCCACAAGAATGTAATTAGTCAGAGATTAGTAGAAAGGGTGGTAGAAAGATTACTCAGAATTGGAAACCATACAAGACAGCTCTTGGTTGTCCAAGTGGGTTCATCCATTATCAGTCCATCATGTAATCACTAAAACTGCAGTCTACAGCCCTCAGTTAACATGTTAGATGGTTTAAGTTCCAGAAAGCACAGTAAGAAAGAGGATGAACAATTGCTTGTTTGGAATAGTTGTCAGGGGAAATGTTTAGGTTTGCAACATTGCACGTAAACAAACCGCAACACATTTGAAACAATATACATTTTGCTGGCCAAATGTAAATGGAGGTATTTGATCATGATGCTCTACCACAAGTTTGGAAACCACAGAATGCTTATCAGCACAAACAAGTCGTTGCAAGTGTCATTTAAGGGAGTAATTAGGTTAACTTTTTCCTCAGGACCGGGACACTTTGAGGCCAATCACGGATATATCCAGTTTGTTGCTGCCCTGACATGGCCTTATACTGCCACACTGGCTTGGCATCTGTTTATAGAAGTTATCCTCCTCTCTCCTTCCACACTGATCCTCTCATTTTTCAGCTCCTGGTAGGGCAGGAGCCACTTTAGAGGAGTGGTGGTGCTCTGGGTTTCTTTAGGCAGCGGGCGGCTGTCTCTGTCTCTCTTCATCTGTTTGCTGCAGTGCAACATAACACCAGCAGCTGCTGGCTCACATATATGATAATGCAATAACACAGACCGTCAAAATTCAATTTAGCAAAGGTTTTTAAACAGTCACAGATTTGATTATGCACCTTCACAGTTTCATTCCTCATCATGCAACGATACATGTTGCAAGGTGATGGAGCAATTAAGTTTGTCAGTCAAGTGCAAACTGAGGTTTTAACTCATTTTACCCCATATGCAAAGCGTACACTGAAAACAACAGATAAGAATTGGTGCATGAATGCCATGTGATGAATGAAGCTCCCAACAGGGTGAAAAACATTCTAGTCTTTACCCAGTGTGACAGTTGTTACCACAGATTGGATTAGCACTGTCTGGGCCTGCTGGGGCTTGCAGAGATGTTTGGTGGAAGGATGCATGCACTCTTGTGTATGTGTGTCATCCTATTTTTGCTTGTATAAAATTAGTTTGAAACAGTTTTTATCTGCAAAACTTCAAAGAGCTGAGTGGATGTGCAGACTTAGTTTGAGAGGTTTGTTTGGCATCAGGTTTATGTAAAGGAAGATCCCAGAGTCAGGGGGCACACATTAGGATAGGGAGCTGCTTTGTGTCAGCAAGTGTCCTCACAAAGATAGATAGATGTTTATATTTCATTGTGTACCCCTTGGGTGCTGGTCTCCGTGTGTGCAAATTTGTAATATGCATGCATCTGCTGTGCACTTATGTATTATCTGTGTGAGTCTGTGTGAACGTGCACAGTCCAGTGTGTGAGAATGTGCATGTGTGGAGTGTGTGGGCCCTGTAGAAGGAATCTATCACACGTGTTTGGCAGAACACCCTGTGTGGATTGAGGGTGTGTCTGGAGCAGGATTCTCCTCATGTCTTCATCTCCAGATGATATTACTTTAAGGAAGGGGCTGCTGTTGCCCACAAATTTGATATAGAAAGTAAAACAGTGACACCTGCTGGAAGAAGTGACACGATGTGAGGTGTTGTGAGGTAATACCTAAAAGTAAAAAAGAATTAAGGACACACTCAGGCTACAGATGTATTGAAATCTGAATGGATTTCTGTCACGCAGAAGCCTGGACTGATGATTCCAGAGTTTTTGTGGGTAACATGCTTTTCGTGGTTCAGTGGCAGGCAAATGCGGTGAAACATTCATCCCTTGCACGTTTGGGTACAGTAAAAATCCTCATATTTGTTTTCAGAATCATGGTGTTAGTGTGTGTTTGTGCACTTGGACACATCTGTGTTTAGGATGGATAAACATGCCTAAAGCGACAGAAAGCGCCAACTATGATTCCAATGTAAGCAACAAGTTCGAGGTAAGCCTTCCAGACATGCAAAATCCCAAATCGCTTCATGATAAATCACTCATGTGACAGAGACTATTGAGGGGACCGTGACCACATTCAACTCGAGAAATTTATTGCACCTCAGATTCAGATGATTTCCCATTTCTTTCCCCTTATTTCTTTCCTCTTGTGGAAAGAGATTTTTCATTTTGACAGTCCTCTCTTTTTTCTGCCTCAGTAATTGATGTATTTTCTCAAGGATGCTCTTTTTGCCTATGTGTCTGCAGACTGAACCGAGAGAAAAGAGCCCAGAATGCCCATACACGCAGTGCTAGGTCACACGAGTGTTACTTAAAGTTCACACTCTCATCTGGTGAGAAATGCTTCGGAAGGGAACCTTCGCGCCAGCTATGAGCTGTTCACAATCAAAGTGCATTCTTGAGATGCATTCATTGACTCACACACGTAGACATCCCCCCATTTACCACAAGCTTCTTCAAGACACATCTGCACACACTGACCAACACCCCTGTCCACCCTTCCCCCTCTGCCCCCACACACAGAGGCTCATTCATGTGGTCATTAAGTCATTAGCCTACTTATTTATTGATGTCTGCCTCCAGAGCAACCCAGCATGTCTGACAACCCACCAGCAGCCTGTGTGAGCCTGCCCTGTCCATATAAGTCCAAAGGACATTTGTGGTACAACTTTTCATTCCATCCACTGCAAAACACAGTTCAAGCGGGTCTTCCCTGTGGTGGTTGTGGCGGTCAGGACCCTGCGGTTGGCTTGAATAGAAAGTTCAGGAATAGTGTGCTCCCTCATGTGATCGTGCCTACAGGAAGCACGTTTGAATGATTTGATGGGCCCAGCTGAAAATGAAAGGTTTCACTGAAAGAGGCTGGAGCCTGAGAGGAGGGCAGCAGAAGGGGAGGGAGATATGAAAAAAGGGGGAGGGAAGGCGGTGAGGTAGAGAGGGAAAAAGGGAGGAGGAGGGTGGGGGGGGGGGGGTGTCGTCAGTGCTGGCTCATTCCAAGCTGTGGAAGTGGAGAAGGAGGAGAAGAGAAAAGTAAGTTGCTGCTATGAGAAAGAGAGGAGAGATAGTCAGAGAACGAGCTGCTTTACTCTGGTGGTTTTCCTTTTTTTCTGCCCTCCCTTTTCTCTCCTACACGGGCTCCTAATTTGGGATTTGTTTGAAAGCGGGACTGCGGCTCAGGAAGACTTTTCCTTTGCTGGGGAAAGGGAACCCTGCTCCCTCTCTCACTTTACACACACACGCACACACACTGGCTCCCCAAAATGTCTGATTCCACTGTCAACGCTCACTTGGAGGGGATCATATCAGACTTTGAAGGTCAGTTTCTTTCACTCCACTGCTTTTCTTCTTCTCGTCACTGTGCACAGAGCCTCCCTTTAACCCGGCCATGAGGACAGTATGGATGGCTTCCATATGTTTGATTTGGATCAAGCAGATCTGGAAAAATGGAGACAGTGAAGGGTTTGTTGACGTCTGCTGTGAGGTGTGGTGTTTTTCAAGGGATATACTGCTCCCAGCTTTGCTTTTCAGTGCTCTAAAACTTTTGTTGAGAGACATGAGAGGGTCTTTGTTATGGATATCTGTGAAAAAGACTTATGTGTCATTAGAGGAAAGCTCGCAACAGATTTTGATACTTTTCTGAGCACAGAAAATCAGAAGTGGTTGTGTACGTTGTGTACGTACTGCAGCTGACCAAATGACGAAGGGTGAACACCTGGACCTCCTCCCCCCCCCAGTTTTTCTGTCTATTCCTCGTCTTTTTCATCTCTTTGCCTCTGGCCCCCCTGTCATCCCACTCCTCCCACTCTGCTTCTGCCTCCTCATCCCATGCCTTTGCTTCCCTTTTCCTTCTCTCAGCAACTTGTCCATCCGCAGCCCCGCGGCCTGGCTGGTGGTGGATGTGAGAGGGGAGGATGGGTTGGGGTTGACAGGCCGACACCTCTCTCCTCTAACCTGTCTGCCTCTCACAAACACATGGCCATTAGCGACGCATCCACACTTGTCCAGAGCTGCTCCTCTGTCAACACCAGTTTGATTGTGGTATGTGAGGCAGACCCCTGTGCCTCTCTCTTCCTGTCTTTAGGTGTTTGAAGCTTTGGCTTACACAGGGCAACAGAGCAGAAAGATGAGTAGTGTTCAGGAAAGGCATCAGGACTGACAATGTTTGCTCGTGGGCTGAAGTCATGCTTTTAGACATGCCTGGCTCATGTGGACCAACAGCATAGAAGGGTCACTGTTATGATTGTTAATGGTGTGTGTTGCCCCCTGGTTAGGAAGAGAGTGTGATCATACCTTTGTGTCACCACAACAGATTGTGATCTATGTCCCCCGGGATGCTCAGTACAGCATGGCACAGCAACAGCTGGTACATCAGGGTTGGAGGCAGAGTGCCATAAGTGCTTCATGTACTGTAACCAGTGAGGATTATCATGAGCTCTAACTCAAATTTGAAATATCAAAAATAGACTTAATACCTAAGGTGCTAAAAAAGGCACAGAAAAAAGATAAAGTTCATATTCATTTGCCAAGCACACATGTTTCAACAATGTACGTCAGAGGAAGTCAACACTTTCCAATAACAACTCGTCATGTAGCTATGAAAGCTCATGTTAGCACAGCAAACACTGTGCTGTTGAGCAAAACATAGCGACTGTGGACTGGACCAGAAAAAGATCCTGGAGTTGTGACAAAAAACAGATGCACACACACACACACACACAGACACACACACAGCTATAGTCATGTGAAAAAGAAAGTGAGCCCACTTTAAAACCAAGACTTCACATATCTCTGCATACCTCTGTTTAATCTGGTCCTCACCGGGCGTTAAACTTTGTTTGAAACAATCAGACCAGCCTTTTTTTCTTCTTTACAAGATCATGTTTGAGAATGGGTGCACATCCTTTCTCTGTGCACTGAGTGGAACTTGCCAGTGAGACTCTGAATTGGACAAAGCATGCTTTTTCTTGGCCATAAGGCTGATGACCTCAGCTATGGCTTAATCCATTCAGACTTTCAGATCATTGACCAAATGACCAGGCGTCTTCCCAGCAAGAACACACGTGAAAACAGAGAAACTCACAGTGAATCCTGTTTGCCGCCTGTTAATTTTTCAACACTAACACTTTTTTTTGCTTTGTTGCCTGAAATTAAAATGTCTTCAACAATTGGACTTCCAAAGTTAAAAACATTTACACATACTTTGATAATTCTAACACTAGTACAAAAAAACTGTGTTAAGTTCTTTCAGTTAATCTCTCTTCCTCTATGTTAGTGTACTGTATGTTTGGGACATTTGGTTGTCCAATGAGAGGAAATTCCACAGGAGTGGATTTCTGTGGTGGGCGAAAATGTTGGGGTAGGCAGTAGAGGAGTGGATCAGAGCACAGTGGGGCCTCTTTTTACAGATCCGCTTGGGGCCCAGCATACAAGGCTCTCAGCAATGCATCACAACAAAGTAAGTCCTGACAGCCACTGTTTAGATTCGCCTAAACAATAAATCACCTGGTAAAGAAATGAACTTTTTTGGAAGACGACGTGAAACTTTAGAACTTAAATTTACAATAAAAAGGCACATGAAACATTTAGATAATCCATTCCATTATGTTTTAGAGAAGTTATCATACTTCTTTGAATTTTGTAATGAAATGTGGAAAGGTTTAAGTGAAACCAGAATGTCAAAGAGGATTTGTCAAACTCTAATCACACTAATGGTGGCAGAGAACTCAAACACAATTCTAAATGAAAGCTAAACTTCCACTTAACTGTAGATTATCAAAAAATTATTATGACTATAACTCTGTTATGCATTACACTGACACTGTTATTGAGAAGCTTTTGATATGGAAACAAGAAGATAAACTGTTTACGGTTAATGTGCTGCTGACTGTTAAGAATAAGACTCAAGATCTGTAGCCCCGCTGATCCAGTGTGAGTTAGGGAGGAAGTGTTTCCCCACAGAGGATCCTCCTCAGGACTCTCAGCGTCCTTATCAGCGTGATCAGGCCTCTCCAGACCCACCAGCAGGGACAGGTTTCCTGCTAATGACGCAACTGCTGTGGTGCTCCAGGGAAACAGCAAGGGTCATGCTGCACAGCAAACACTAACTCTTTGTTGGCTTTAAGAGGTAGTCTGTTCTGTTTTTCCCCTGACGGACATGTGGAGTAAAATCCTGCGGTGAACTTAGCCCCAAGAAAGCCATCAACACACTTCATGCTATGGCTTAAAACAGCAAGTTCATTATGAATGATTTTCTTTTGTGCTTTGAGTGAAAACATTTTTTTTTTCTTAACCACAAAAAAAAGCCATCATGTTGACAGTTGGAGCGGAAGTTTAGTTTTGAGAAAGTTCAGTCTCTGAACGCAATATCCAGGGTCACCTATGGTCAGAAAAACGGTTTATGCATTCTGGATTTTTGCCACTAGATGTTACTAAACTCCACACATGACATTATTCCAATAAATACTGAAATATATTTTCATTAAAAGCAATGTGTCCTTAAGTAACCTGGACTTCTTTTTAAACTCTTTCATCTTTTAATGTAATGGTGGTTCCATGTTGTTCCAGACCACAGTCTGTTTCTTCATGTTTCCTGCTGCATCAGGCAGAGCTGAAAGCTCATCATGACATGGCTGCACACAAACAAACATCCAGCTCTGGTCCACATGAAAACAGGGGGCCTCGGTCTCAGTTCGCTTGCAAGTGCGAAGATTCTTGCAACCCTGGGCCATTTGCATTTTTCACTTTGTTTCAGGGAACAGGGTCTGTTGTGAAAATGAAGCCTGTTTTGATTGAATTTGTTGCTTGAGAGTTTGCTGCAAAGTGGTCCAAAGTCTACAGAGATAGTCCAACCAGTTGTAAGCTCCATCATGTAAATAGAGAAACATGTCTAGCACTGTAAGTCTGCTTTAAAGACGAAAGCTATTCAGCCAGATGAACGAGCCAGGTGATGAGTGTATGTTATTAATAAGAGAATGCCTCTCTTTTAACTCTGTCTGTAGTCAATAAATAGCTTTCTTAACCAGTTAAAGAAAGCAAGTGGGAACATTTTTTCACCCCAATTCTTTAAAGCGTTCTTGAATGGCAGTGTGCAAACATAAATGTCTATAGTGATGAGTTTTGATGAAGATGTTCGATAACTCCAGGTGTGCTCCCTCTAACCTCAGTGCAAAAGCTGCTCTGCTTTTCATCAGCTGAACAATTTTAATGTAAAACAGCTGCAGTAGAAAATATTAGATCAGCTTAAATGCAACCACGCACAGCAGTAAAAAGGAAGGCTGTTAGGAGGAAATAAAGACAAACTGCAGTGAGGCTGTGTTACGTATATGTTGTGTTTCCCTTCATTTTCTCATGCCAAGAATTCACAAATAACTGTGATTGTCCTGTATATCAGACTGATATCAATCAATGGGGTGAAACAAGCAGCACAGGCACATTTAAGCACGCTTTTGCTAACAACTTAGTTACACTCAATGACAACTGTCACAGTTTGGAGCTCTTTGGAACTAGTTTGGATTGATGGCTTGTTTCCTGTCAATGCTATATCTTACTGACTGTTGCAGCTCATCTACTGTCATGCTTGGAGTGGCGTACAGAATGCTTTGTGGCCAGTACATGCCACATTGCAGAAGCAGCATCATGTGATGCTCAGTCGGTCAAACTGCGTTTTAGTGGAATACATCAATTCTGCCCTTGCATGATCAAATGCTCATCATCAAAATTATCATGCTTGGCTCAATTTCTTCCTTTTTTGGTGATATTGTCAAGAGTCTACCACTGTTCGATTTGAAAAAAAAATGGACTCTTTTCTGGATCAAATGAGAAGCGGAGAGAAGTAGGGAGTAAACAGAGGCTACATTTGGTTCACATTATTTTTATTAGTGTTATCTGTCCTTGGTTGGAAGGTCTGTGTTTAGTGTTATCACTTAAGAACAGGCAGCTTCCAGCAATTTGGAGACATTCGTTTGTTTTTGCCATCAGGCAGTAAGCTTATCAGCTGTGGACATTTTAAGCTGCTTGTACATTATGCCTGTATTCGTGCCATTTCAATCATACAAATACTTTGTTAATTGCTGTATCTCCATCAACACGTAATTGTGAAATGATACAGTGAAGGATGGGTTACTGCCAGGGAAGAAAAAAAGGAGATTGAGTTTGCTTTACTTTCCAGCTGTTTACAGATACACATACACATCCAGAGAGATAAAGCAACACATCTGACAAGGCCTCTGTCTCCACTGAGTCTAAGAGGACGTCACTGTGCTGGCCTTCTGTCATCAGTCACAGAGTACAGTGAGCTCTTTTCAAGGCAGAAATGTCCTTGCATAAGAGTTTTATATAAAAGTATTGTGGGACAGTTTTTCTGCTCATTGTCATGACTCTTGAAAGCCTCACACATCCATGAGCAGTGGAACGGATGTCAGTCACAAGCTCTAGTTTATTTTTCTCCCCAATCCCATCCTATTCAGGCTCTCAGGTTTTATAAGTAACAATTCCATAACTTTAACAGCTTAATCATCCACGGATAAAGACCTCCTCTTGCTAGCAGTGCTGAGCGGGACTGTGAAAACCCCAAAGCCGAGAAGCACACCAAACACTACTACCATTTTTAGTCATGCAAGCCTCATTGATGGGTTTGCCATGCTTGGAAAGCTTTAAAATGGCTGGATTTGTTAAAGACATGTGTCTTAGACCAAGTAAATCAATATCTACCTAACTGGCTTCACAAGCTAGTCAATCAGAGGCTTATTTACTTTTCTTAAAAAAAGAGAGGCCTTTTTACTAACTGTAAGCTGTTACGTCATAGAAACGCTTCGTGTCAGACAAACTACTTAGAATTAATGCTTACGGTAAAATTTGTCCTCCTATATTTCAAATACTTCCTATTTCAAAAACGCTTGTTCTGAAATAGGAAGGTTTTATTTAACTTAGCTGCATGTGCTAAGAGGAAATGGATATTTGAGTCACGCATTGAGCATGTGAAAACACAGAGTGGGAGGAAGAGGACGTTCTCCCATGCTGGTGCTTTGCATGTCAGCTCTCATGGAGGCCAGATTTCAGTGCAGGCTCTGGGACGGGGGCCATGTTGTTGCTCCAGATTCTGTATTTGCTCTAGCCTCTGTACCAAACTGAGGTGAGCCAGGAGTCACCCTCAAAACTGGCATGGAGCTGAACTGTCAAAGGAAAAACAGCCTGAGGGGGGAAAGGAAAAAATACCCTTACATAAGAGCTTATAAGCAACAACAAATGTGCTTATTTCAGTACTATTTCAGATATTTTTGAACACAGAGATTCTCTAGATTATTGAATGGGAAGGAATGGTGAAAAGGCAGAATGTTGCTGCTGATTCAAGAGGTGGGGGCAGTTAAAACATCACAAACTGCTGCTGCGGACACAGATACACGCACATGAATTAATGGGAAAAAATACCTGTTGTTGGTTTATGGGCCTGTTCCCTAATCTTTAACTTTTGATGAGATCATTAGATTATTTGCACTTTCTTTTTTTAAATGAAGCCACGTGCTAACTTCTGAAACTAAAGTCATTCTTTGGTGGAGCTATTGAAAACTGTTTGTTCTTTTACAGGGTCAGCGTGTTCCTTTAGCTTCAGCCTAAGGACTGATAAAGACAAAACTAGATTATGTTTATAATAATCTTATGCAAAATTGTTTAATTCTTTAATTGAAATTGCATCTATGTGTTCACCTTGATATTTACTGAAAAGACACATTTTCACTGACACATTTCAGAGCACATATTCAATATTCCTCTTCTCAGTACGATAAAAACAATACTTTCCACCATTGTATTACCAAAAAAATATATATATTACAGATTTTCAATGTTTTTTTAAAAGGCACCGTGTTTTTAGACATTTATATTGATACTATATGCTCACAGGGGATCTCACATTGTAATAATTCGACCGCGATTTGGTCACGTGACCAATTAGCGCTTCAGCTGGGATGGCAGTCCTAGCTGGGGGGTTAACAGGTGTGTGAGATGTGCGGGTGATGTACAGACAGGAAGGTGTTCATCGTTTTTTATATTTCTATCGCTAGAAAATAAACAATAAATTCAACTTCTTTGTTTTGTTGTTGTATACGTGAGTATATTGTTCGACCCAGCGTGGGGAGCGTAAAGGTAGAATTCTTATTCCGTCTGTTAATATTTATAAACAAAATGCTGACCAGCTACGTGAAGCGTGTGAAGTCAGGTAAGATTGGACAAGTTCATTACAGATTTATTTATTACTTGTAGGATAGGTCATTGTTTTGTGGCGCTGTGGATTGTGTTGCTTAGCGCAGAGCAGTTTGCGCGTTTTTTCCTGCAGAGTGAGTTTGATAGTAGAACAGATGGCTTTTTTACGGTCACCAAAGTTTCAAAGCTTGTTGCTGCTTTTCTTTTCTTTCAAATTATTCCATATGATCCCTCCGATGTGAAAGCTCCTGTGACTGAGCACATTATGGAAAATGTATAAAAAAGTAAACTTTTTCTGCTTTTTGTCTTTGTTTGCTGTCTTCCACTTTTATCTATTTAGTTTTTATCTATGGTTTTGCTTTGTATAATCATGTTAAAGTCTACTTCATTGTGGTTAATCACAGATGTTTGTCTTTTCCAGCCCTGAAAAGGTCATTTGAGGTGGAGGAAGCTGATACATCAACACACCAGTCACCGCTGTCTCGTCGCACGACCTCCTCCCTCCGCTCGTCCACGTCCTCGGGATCCAGCCAGCGAAGCTACGACCTGAGTTCCCGCAACTCGGACTACTCCTCATCCAGATCCTCTCCCTCTGAGCCCTCCAATTTACGATCCCCGAAGACCGGCATGAGGCGCATTGAGTTATCAGGGGTCCGTAACCCTGACGCAGCCTCTTCACGCCGCACGGAAATGTCCATCGAGGTAACCTCCAAGCAAGTCGACAACTCGCCCAGTGCTGGCATCGCCCGTTTTGGCCTCAAGCGGCCAGAGGTCAGTCTGACCAGCCGGAGTAACCCCCTGGATAGCACCTCCAGCTCCGTCTCCAGCTCCGTGCACAGGCGAGCGGAGCTCAGCATGACGCGGTCGCAGGAACCCCCAGCCCCTCCCAGGAGGATGGAATCCCAGCTTTCCTCAGCCCCGGCCTCTAGGATCCCCGAGCCCCCACAGAGGAGAGCGGAGCCCCCGTCCCCTAACCTCAGCCCCGTCGAGGCGGCGTCCAGGAGACCCGAGGTGCCTGCCTTCCGACAGCTGGACGGTTTGGTACCAGGCAGCGCTTTGGAGAACAGCCACCACCCACCACCGGCACCCAGTGTCCCCCCACCCGCCGAGCCACGGATGGAGAGGGTGCAGTCGCCGGTCACTGAGCCACCCATAAGCAGACCCACAGACAGTGAGTACTATCTCATTTTGACAAAGCACATATATGTGCTCATAAACCGCTAAACTCATTTTAAGTCACGTCTTCTCTGTGAGCTTCTTTAGTATATTTGTAAGGGTTATTGTGAGTAATAGTAGAGGGGAAGTTCTTAACTGCAAGCAAAAGAGAGTCCAGCTAGAGGTCTTGTGCTCATCAGTGTGGACCAGCTGTGAATATGGGTCAGTGAGGGCCATGATGACAATCCCAGGGCTGCTCCCCTGACAGCATTTACAAACTAAAAACACAGGCCTGAGTGGGGCACCAGGCCTGGGGCTGAGTGTGCATTTGCACTGCATTCATAGAGCAACCACAGCAGGAGAAGTTTGAGCAGGAATCTGATTCATGAATGCTGTCATCATTGAGCTAAAAAAAACCCTTGGAAAATGTATCATAACTGTGAAAAATTATGAGACTAGGGTGAGGCGTTGTTTTGTTGAAATAACCAATCAAGAAGACCAGGTCAAATGTTTTATATGTATTTATCCAGAAATGAGGCCTTATATGATTTAGATAAAGAGATTCTTTTTTTAAATTGTTTTTATTTTAGTTTGCATTATTTTTTTGTCCCTAGTGTTGTTTATATGACACCAACACACTATGTCAGAGGGGTCCTTCCATGTCCAAAAGAATGAAAGATAGTGCTTACCGAACATTGGGAGGGAGATATACTCTGTGGTTTGCAGTATCCATATGATATGTGTCCAGATACTTCCAAATTAGGTGCCAAGCTCAAGTACCAACACGGTCTGCATTGTGCGACACCCGTTCATGCCGCTGCAGTTTAGTTTATTTTTAATGTTAATTTATAGCCTTCAAAGTTTGCCTGTGTAATTGTTTTGTCTCTGTGTTTGGTATAGCTGTGAGTCCAAGGTTAGACGTGAAAAAAGTGCTTCCTGTTACTCTTTTACTGCTTGCATGCTTTGTTTCCATGTTTTGTTTTTTTGCGTTTGAGACGTCTTCATCTAGATGACATAATTTTGTTGTTTGCTCTTCCAGTTTGCTCCTAAAGCTGCTCCTCATGATTGTGATGTGTTGCTCTGTGTTTGTGTGCCTGTGCTATCTGGAGAGCGCTGTGCTCATGGGTTGCTCTCTCTGGTTAAGTAGTATCCAGGCGTGGGCGGCAGGGAGGTGATACATTCCAAATCTGGAGATCATAAAGCATTTTGCATACAGTTAAGAAGATTCCAACTTCTTTGTATTCAAATTTTCTGTTGCACGTTTCTTTTCTTTGGATATGCTGTAAACATACAGAAAAGACTAAGATTTTAATTGTATTTCTACTTTTTCCCCCCGTTGTTTTGTGTGGTATCACTGCAGCGACGAATCAGTCAGCACATGAGCATGCAGAGTATCTGAAGTGTGGCCTTGTCTTAGCAGAAAGGAAATGAGCGAGGAAGAGGGAGAGGATTAAGTCTCGAGCTCTGCCACATTTGGCTCGGATTACCACTTTCCTGCCCAGCCGAGCTTGCGGAGGGAGGCCCTACGAGAAAGAAGCCTGGGAAGCATGAGGAACAGATAGGAGGTGGAGAGACGTAGACAAAATAGGAGGGTTCATGGGCAGAGGGAAAGGGAGGGGACATTATAAGGAGAAGTAGAGAGTTTCAGAAGGAAAGTGTGAGGTTTGTCTGTGTGGAAAATACTAAATTAGAACACTGCTTTAACCTCGGTTCATTTTAGATCCACTAAACAGACAGACCGCGCTTGTTTTTGATTTTCAGAAACTTGTAATTAACTTCTAGTCATATGGTTGTATGTGGCCCATTAAATTATTGTAGAAGGACTGGAGCTGCTTTAGATCTTTATGTGCATCTCTGCTCATGTGGAGACATAAATATTAAGTATTTACATTCATCCTTACATAAGGGTTTAGGATTTTTAGCCCTGGGGAGGGTGACTGATGAATGCTTATGTGTGTGTTTTGTGATATATATTTATATATATAATTTTTTTTGTGGCTTAGAACCGCACAAGGTGCAGTAATGACATGCTTTGGTTGATTTGTAAGCTGTAACCATGAGCAGCTGTATCCAGTCTGGAGCGCCTCAACAGGATGTGATCTCATTTTTGCACACATGTAGGTCTAAGGGTATTGTGCACACAGCTCACTCAGTTTTTTTGTTTCTTGACCTGGATGTTTTTTGTCACGGCTGCTGTGATTGTCAGCCTGGTTAGTCGAGCTATTGTTTGACCTGGCTCGAAAACTGGATTCATGCCCAGTATGCATTTCATATCAATGAAAGCCTGTTATTGATTTAAAGCATAAGAAACATACCTATCTAAATATGCATAACCATAAGTCGCGTGGTAGGTTCTTAGGTTATATTATGAAATTCATTGTTCCAACATTTGTATGTGAACATTAATTTCTAAGAATATTTCCAAAATTGTTGGCGTTTCCTTTGAAAATTAGGAAAAGAAGCGATTTATTCATCATTTTACCCCAAGACAAAGATCTGAAATTGGAAGAATTTGGGGAGTACACTGGAGGACTT